>MCJB01051832.1:0-29079 GCA_002018475.1 Nicotiana obtusifolia
AACGTGTTCAGTCAATTATTCTATTAGTTAACACTACATGTTTAGTCAATTTCTAGCAGAAGAAAGAATAATGTGTCCGGTAAAATGAAGCGGAAAGGATACTGAGGATGCAGATAACAAACCCCAACTACCCTGGGATTGAGGCATAGTTGTTGCCTTTATTGTCTTGAACCAAAAGAATCAATAATGGGACAATAAGTACTACTGAAGTACAAAGACTGTCACTTTACTCCAGAGCTGAACAACAAATGAGAAGTTCAATTTGACAGATTATGTGATGCCTCATCTAGATCAACTTTAGAAATCTCGATTTTCTCTCCTTCAGCAAAGTCAGGAGGATTCTTCTCACTAATAGCCAGCCATGGCATAATAGAAGTGAATCCTTTGACCGTGGCAAGCTGCCCAATGCACTGAAATTGCTCTCCACCACTTTCAAATTCAACCTTTATCCTGAGAAGATAACAAATTGTACATATGACTTAACTTCTCAGCCAGAGATTAGAAATCTTGAAAGCCAACTGGATTATAGTCCCAGGATTTGAACTGTCAGTAACAGTCCTCTGCCCTTTGCATGTATTGTGCTAGTAACAAGAAAACAAAAATCACCTAAAAGCAAGATTTGAATCTGAATCTATAATATGAAGACATAAAAGAGCTGCTTGACATGATCTAAGAAGAAAACATTATTAGAGTTACCCAAAATCGTGGATTAGTTTAAAGGATATGTAAAATAAGCCCAAAGCAAGAGGAGTTTACGAAGACGTCCATCAAGAAAGAAAAATTCAACCTTCTATATTTGCAATCGGGAGAGAGAGTTCCCATAAAATGCTGGCAGATGTACTGGTACAGTTTCCATGCATCATTCCCCAAACTATCCTCACTAGCTGAACGCATTGGAGTTATTGGAGGATGATCACCTGCATCAGTTCCTGCCCGTGGCTTATTATAACTTTCAGTTAAAAGCTTTTGCGCATAACCCCCAAATACAGGATTATGAACCAACGCTACCAGTGTTCCTCTGAAGTAAAACGAAGAAGGATATGCTGTGCTCTCTGTACGTGGATAGCTGAAGTAACGAAAAGAAGAAATAAGCCAAAAAGAAAAAGGATGATGTTGCAAACTGCATTGGAAGTTCATGAAGTACAACATTTCATAATGTCAAACTCATATATGAGCTTAGTATTACATGCAAAGTCGCACAAGAATTCACTGAAAGGAAACTGGATATTTGAATTTCCAAATAAGGAATTGAACAAATTCGGTATAAAAATAAAACGAAGTGTAAATGTGCACTATTTAATTCATCAACAAAGGGTAAATGAGCACTGCTTTGTATCCTCTCTCATTGTTAATTTTTAAGTCTCTCTATAAAGGATTGCACCCCCTTGGTGAGTTTTCAGAATTTTCTCTTTACCAATTAAAAATCATTATAACATCATCAAAATTTTCTTTTATCAGTCAAAGCTGAGGTTTAATTAATAAAAAGAGCAGAAGGAAACATGCACCAAGCTAGTGCAAAAAGATGACGAAAACATGTGAAAAGAATTTCCTCTAGCAAGAAGACAAAAAGTACGCTCTCTTCATTATCCAATAAGGAAAGAAGCATAATATGTGAAGATTGCAAGAGAGCAAGACAGGAATGCAGACAAATGAACCATATCGATGTTCTGAGATAGACCAAAACCCCACCATTTTATGAAAAGTAAGATTAGCACTTTCATCAGTTTCATAGGTACACTAGTGATACAGCAAAGGTATACTTTTAGTGCAGTATTAAACTTTAAACTGACATTGGTGCATTATGGAACTCAATCACTCAGTATTAATACCACATAAGTAAAGTTTAGTGAGCAAGTAATCCCATATGTGCATATTCTTGTATCCAGAAGAAAAAAACAAGTTCTAAAATTTTCTCTAGCAAGAAACTTGAGGGGAAAATATTAAACGCAAAAGTGCAATAATGTGAGAGAAGAACACAACAGTCAGAAAACAGAGAGGAAAACCTGATAAAACCTTGAGTATACAGACGCTCAGCCAATTGCATAGTCAACCGAGGACCAAAGCCTAGTGCACTTGAAGCTACCTGGAATTTGCCAAAAATCAGAACCAGAAGGTCTAAATTCAAAATAAGTGTAAGAAAGATACATTTAAATCTCAAAAAGGATCATGTAAAAGTCTAAAGGGTTCAGAGTTGTATTGACTTAAGTACAAAGTTTTAGAAAGATTACAAAACATGGACCCATACACATGAAAATCCAAAGATGGAACTTCGATTCTTGAACACATACAGAGCTCAAGTTACTTGAAAGTCTAGAGCAGAGAAGATGGCAACATCGCAACATCACAAACAATGACTCCAGGTAGAAACAGTTTTAGATTACACATTCTCCATAATTGCATTAAAAGGAAACATATCTACATTCACCTGGTAGTTACAATGCTAATCAAACAGAACTTTAAAGGTGTAGGTGTAGACCACTTCAAACGCATAGACGATTAATTAGCATGAAGTGACTGAGATGCTCCTTAAGATATGAATTTTGACAGGTCAAGACTCAAAAACATTAAGCATATGCACAAATTTAAAAAGAATTGCTTGCAATCCACACCCTTGACAAGTTGGCCTCTTTGTGCAAATTATCCAGTATTTTATCAAATATGAAACCCCAAAACCCAAAAAAGAATCTCTTGGGCCACAGTAAGCCACCTTGTAGCTAATGATAACGGGCTAGATAACACGGTGCTGGTGCCAAAAGTGGAAAGAGCAACAAATAAAAGTAAGCACATGCATTTCATTTTCAGAAAAGCCAAGATAGCTAGCAACACATCTGAAGGTATGTAACTGGTGAATTTTTTGAGTACCAAAGACTACTTTGGCAACCTTAGTTTTATATATTTGGTTCAACATGTCCAGAAAAAATCTTGGTTGACTTCTTTCCTGACAACTTGTACGCATGTAAACGCTTCCTACCTTGTTAATAGCGTGTTTTGATGAATAAAATACATCAATGAGGAAATCTATCCAACGCTTTTTGTTTTCTTTTGGTATACCAAAAACAAAGCCAGAAATCTACGTATATCTCAATAAAATGGAATGCCAAGTATAAAAATTGGTAGAAAGCCAAAATTACCAACCTTCAGAAGATTTACAGTATTTAGATTCCAGCTTTCTGATACACAAACAACTCTCATAGTCCCGCCCGCCATTAGTCTGTTTCGAAACATTGCAGCAACCTATCAATTGACAAGGTATTAGCAACAGAGGCATGGACTTGATATCTTGGGACAAAACCTCTCAAAAGGTCAAACAGGAGGAACTTACATCAGCATCAAACAACCTGCCACGTTCCCATTCTAATTTGAGTTCATACCCCTTGTACATTATGTATGGATGCAGCATCCAAAACTTCTCTGGCTTGAACATAGTGATTTGCAGGTAACGATCCACACAGAATCCAAGTGTAGGATTTTGACATGGCCCGTAGCTGAAATTATAAAGCGATTCATTCAGAAAGGAGATACTTTTGAAATATAATGCTAAGGAGTAGAAAGGAGCAAAAAAGAAAATTGACAGGTAAAAGCTATTTCGCATGATGGTTGACATTAGTACGAAGAAACTGACAGACTTGTGGAGCAGACAAACTGATACAGCATAAGAAAGTTGAAGAATTGCTATATAATAGCAAGTCATAACTCGTAAAGAACAAGGTTGTTTTTAGTAGAACTTATCTACCAAGGGAGGAGGCTTGGAGCAATGGAAAAGTTGTCTCCATGTGACCTATAGGTCACGGTTCGAGCCGTGGAATCAGTCACCGATGCTCGCATTAGGGTAGGTTGCCTACATTACACCCTATTGGGGTGCGGCCCTTCCCCGGAACCTGCGTAAAGACGATGCTTCGTGCACCGGGCTGCCCTTTTTTTTATCTACCAGTATGATTTAAGCACAAAAGTAGACAGGGAGTGTAAACAACCTCAGAGAAAATAAGGGGTTAATTTCATGAATGGTCACTCGACTTTCATTTTATTACACCAAAGTTACTAACTTTTTTTTTTTTTTTTGGTAACGGAAAAGACATGCACCTTTGCCTAGCATCACACAGGAAGTCACTGAATTTTTGTAATAAAAAACCAGTCGACTTTGCCTAAGTGTCAAACAAAGTCACTAATTATAAACCACAGAAGGAGGTGAAACCACTAGAGACTTTCTATGATACTTGAGCAAAATTGAGTGACATAAAATTTAAGACTTTTTGTGGTACTTAGTTAAAGTTGAGTAACATTTTCGTTACAAGAACTAATTTAGTGATTTCGGTGCAATAAAGTGAAAGTTGAATGACCATCAGTGTAATCAACCCAAAAGATAAAGGCAAATAAAGTCAAAAGCCAGATCATCATTCTATCTAAACAATCAACAGATAATCAAAAGAATACAATGTGGGAGCTCTTCTGTGATGCATGGAAGAAAGTTTGCCATTTGAAAGGATATAACATGTTCAAGACCCTACAATCAGCATAGAGCAGAAGCTACAGCAGCTATGATGATAGGCAAAGCATCTATGATTATGATAAGCAATTTCTCCTAATCCGACACTAAAAGTTCAGTTAAAAGATAAAGGTGCAATGTGATAGGCAAACAGTAGGAAGAAGGTGGAAAGGACCAACGAGATAACCCTTGCATCAAGATTTCCATATTTCCCGTTGAAATAGCTAGTCTGGAAACGTGTAAATGCAACTCCAACTTTCAAATCAATCTCTTGACGTGCATCTACTGCCAATGCCTCATCTCTGTTGGGTTCAACAAGGCTGTTCATTGCCTTCAGAATATCTTTTTCAGTAACAGATGAGAATTGAGCGCGGTATATTCTTCTACCATCGCTTGTGTGAAATCCAGTGCATTCTATGACTAACCAATAAGTATAAAAGCAAGAAGAAAGATTATGATAAAGAAAATTTAAAAATAAAAGAACTAAAGCAACCTAACAAAGATTCAAAAGGTGGATTATTGGAAGTTCTATCAAGTGATATTGGTGCAGAGTGAAGTTCATCAGTTTTTGGACAAATAGACATATATACTGATATCGTAGAATATTTGGCAGTTTAATTTGGCATTCTGAATAAGAATGATTCAAAGTAGAACTGTGATTGCCTATTCCGCTTCCTCTCAATATCTCTAAATACCACTTATTAACTGCTACAATTCAACTCTGTTACAGCAGCACATTCCACCTAGGCTATCTGTACTTTTTACTCTCACATCTTTCTACTTCTTTCCGCTTCCCGGTCTTTGCCACTAAATATCTGCCATATCAGTTAAGCAAACGCTCTTTAAGTCTCTAAATTCTCATTCTCAGCTCATTCCTCTGAGGAATGGACATGTGCTCGACACATTTATCCCTAGCCTAGTCAATCTACGAGCTTCTCCATTGTAGTACGTCCTTAGCTGCAGTTAAATAATAATGTCACGATCAAACATTACCTTCAAAGCATATATTTTCTCCTTCACGATCACAATCCAACCATAGAACCAGATGTGAACAACCACGAGCTTCCTGGCTTAGATGCCTACAAATATGAGCCTTGTATCCGGAGGGTCAGTCAGCACTTGCTATTTAAACATGAAAACAAATAAAAATCCAGATCAACAGAACAAGATGCAAGAGAAACTTACTTAATAGAGTTAATTTTAGCAAATTGACTTCATATTTGACAGATACTATGTATACTAATTCTCGAACCAGATAAACTTCTGGTTGATAAAGAGACGAATCCTACATTATCTCTCCCTTGTGTCAAGAACTTCAGTGGCTAAACGATTGTCTACTCCTAATGAAAGCAATTTGAGTTTCAGTCAGGGGCACGTTGATCAACCTCTTCATTCTCCGTAAGTAGTTCAACAATGATGTTGTTAAGGTATCAAATTTCTTCCCAGTTCTATTGCCCCAACCAAGAAAGAGCCATGAGTAAGAACAATACATAATCCTCATGAAAGTTGTAAGGTAATTTTTAGTTGAGAAATTAGCACAAGTTTTAAGTTCATAGAAAATATGTCAAGGCATATCAATGACCCAATTTTGTTACCGGACAATTGGTAAACAAAGATACTTTTGTATCTACTGGTATTTTCATGATCCCAGAATTTCTGGAAGTGAAAAAGAAAGACAAATTTTCACTAACACGGAGCGATTTATAATACTTGAAACAAAGGTAGTGAGGCTGTATAGAGATAGCCAAAATTATGATAAGAGCCATTCGAAAGGAACAATCACTGTAACATTAATATATAGGAACAAGGATTAATACCACTTTTGGATTTGATTCCTTCTTAAGTATCGGTGCCTGGAAAAGATCTGAAGGATTTGTATTTGCCCAATCTTGAAAAGCGGCTGGAAAATCTACACTATATTATCAGAAACAGAACATTCAGATTGAATACTTGAACTAATCAAGTAGTGTTGTTTTAACAACAAAGCAAAGAATTGCTGGCAGATCAAGCAATGGACTCAATGTACCACTTGTTTGAAACTATAACACAACACCAAGGACAAAGAATAGCTTTCAAATTATACCGCATGAAAATCTTATAGATTTACGGGGAAACTGAAGGAAGGCTCGCAGTATGCAAAGATAACAAAGTAATTTCGCTCCCAGCTAAGGTAAATCCAGATTACAAAAGACTCTCACTTGAAAATCCTAGGATACTGCTCTACATAGTTCCTTTTCTTTGGTAAGTAATGTAGACTTCCTCTTTTGGTGTAATTTCTGAATGCTCAATACAGCTCTTATTGACAAGCTAAATTAACATGTTACTCATGGATTATTATTACATTTTTTTATAATTGTCGTCTCCAGGCAAGCTTGCTCTCACCTCGACTAATTCCACAGGATACTTGCCACCTCCCACAAGCAACGGGTACCAGGTAACTCTTTCCACCGAGGCTTAGATAGATAGGAAAGATTATTATTACTTTTTCATTACATGTTTACTAAGCAACAGTAATTTTACATTGTAATCTAAAGGCCAAGTTGAGATTCTATTGATTACATTCATATGATTGATGATTGACAGAATGGATATAGGTGGCACCTCAAAACCTTCCTTTCTCCAAAGTAATTGGATAACTCAGCTTGAAAGGATTAAGACATAATGGAGATTGGAGCACACATAAAACACTTCAATATCCTAAGGGAAGAACAGAGTTTGTGAATTATTTAGCGGGCACTAACCAGCCTCCAGCTAGACAGTTGACTCCACTGTATTTGGCTTTCTTTATAACCGTCTCCCCTGTACTTTGCTTATTGGAGAGCTACTTCTGGTTATTGATTAGAGTAAATATTACAGGCTTTTTTGGATTTCAAAGTCTACAGCGTAACTAAGAGAGCAAGTGACAGGTTACGTGATATCTACGAGGTTAGACAATACAAAGCCACAAGGACACATCGTTAGCACTCTATTCTCCATGGTTCTTTAGCTATATCTAACTCCTTACTGAGGAGCCAAAAGGGTTGGCATCACGAAAAGAAATAACTACGCATTTACTTTCCTTGAGCGTCAGAAATTTCTAAGAGTATCACTTTTGTGGTTACCTCAACATTGCCTTCAATTGCTTCAATCTAAATTACCATTCATTGAAACAGAAGGCCACTATGGCAATGCATGCTAGTTCTGTACAGTTGACAGTGTGTGTCAATTTTTCAAAAGGTAATGCTTCACAGAGACCAATGAGTAGCAGTCAGTCACATACCGAGGCAGATTTGAACTTTGAATTTTCATCATGACTCAAGCAATTAACCGATAAACTATGCCTCAACCTTAAACTATCTATATGAATCCTCTATATCCATTCTGCTCTATCTGGGCCCATTTCATCTGTCGTGTAGCTGGTGCATTAGGATTAGCACATCCTAACGAATTCGATTTTCAAATGATTCATCAATTTTACATTCAACCTACCTCAAAAGAGGGTATTTCCAGAGGATGGTACATGCTCTCGTTCCAACTAACTTGACCAAATATTCAATTACCAATTTGAGCTTTTCACGCACAAAAAGCAGGCTCAGACTTTTTTTTGAGCTCGGGGAGGAGTTCAAGGGAAATGAAGTGGGAAAACATCAAACTAGAGAAAAAGAAACCAAGTGACGATAACATCAACAGAGAACATAAAAGTATGGATGTTGAACTGCACGAACATATATTAATAGCAGCGACTAACTGAACCAAATAACACATAAAAATTAATGAACCTTATGATCTGGGATAACAGGAAACCTGAAAACATGACCAATCACTGAAGTCACTTTATAGTGTGCACGGGATCCAAGAAACATCCCCTCAAACTCATGGACTTCTGTACTACCCCTTCGTGTTGACATCTGGGACAAATATATAACAGAATCGCTTGAACACTCAAAGTCCATGATATTGATGAAGGAAGACAATTTAGTCGCTGGTGTAAAGCTATAAGATTCTACAGAAGAATTTAGTGAAAAGGAATCAGACTCAGTAAAAACATACTTCTATTCAAAAATGTTAACAGCCCATCAAAGGCAATGACGAAACCAACGAGTAGCACAAACAATTACCTAAAAGGTACTGACTGCTCAATACATTTCTATGAAGTACAAGAATCTCATGAAGCATATCAACCGAATCAATGCTTTCAGCAGAGACTAACAACATGATAACGGAAGAAACTAGTGAATTGAAAGCTCACTACAGGAGCGCACAGAAAATAAACCTGTGTGCATTAAAATGGTAGTTCAATCACACTAGACAATTCGAATCTGTTGATAATTCACGCTCCTGCTGAAATTTCAGATAGCAAAAATCTAGCAGTAGCTTCTTCTTGAAAAATGCTGTCTTTCTTCAGAAAAATAACAAGGGCAGAGATCACTTTTAGCCTGCGGCTAAAACTATTTACAACCGATAGCCGCAAAAGTGTATACAATTTGTATATTTTTTATATAACATACAGAAATGTATACATGTACAAAAGTTATACATTTTTTGGATTATTATTTTGAGAGCAGCTAGTGTCATTTTCCCAAAAAACAATCCATCAAATTCTCTAGTCTTTCGGTCATTCTTGAATTGAATAAAAATTAGTTAAAAAATGAAATTTCACACTAGCAAAATTTCCTTTCAACTACGACAATCCAACAACTTACAAGCCACAAGCAATAGAATAAATTTTCCAATGAAAACAATAAAGTTTGGAACTTTACTTCTAATAAGCTAAAGCTGAATAAAGAATAAAAACAAACTTCACAATAGAAACAAAAAAAATGAAAAAAACAAAACCCAAGATTTGAAGATCCAGAAAAGAAAGGAGCATTACTTGAGCACCAGATAATACTGAGGCAATTGATAAAGCAATACTAGGCTTCTCTGCAACCTGTCAAAAATGTAAATCCCCAAATACTCCGAGTTACTAATAATCTTGAATAAATGGAATTAAAAAGAATACTAATAATAATAATGATTAATTTAAGCGTACAGATTAAGGAGATTTCTCCTACCATGAGAACTTTGGAGCCATTTTTTATTTTTGCAGCAAAAATGTTTGAACTTTGGAGTTAGAAGTATATGCATGTCGGACCTGTGCGCCAAAGGGTCCTTTTTACTTGCATAGAATAGAATGGTAGCCGTTTGATCTCAAAGATATATCTGAACCTTTGCTTTTCATCTGGAAAGAGATACACGTAAACGACTTGTAAGTCGCATTCCGTAAGTGCCATTCCTGTATGTAAGTCGTATTCGACAAAAGCCACCATCCTCAAAATAAGTCACATTGATGATTATAAGTCACGTTACGATTTTTTTGGCTCATAAAGTATGGTTATAAATATAGAGGACGTATAGAATAACGTAACATAAAATTCAGAATTCGAAAAAAATTTAATTTAATTATCACAGTGAATGACTATTATATAGAGAAGTTATTATAGTGAGATCTGATTGTAAATAGTATTTTCAAATGCAATTTAAGACATCTCTCGTATCATCAGTTAAGCTAAGGGTTGTTTGTTACGAACGCAAGTAATGAAGGGATTAATAATGCATGTATTAGTAGTACAGGTATTAGTAATGCACGTATTAGTAATACATAAATTGTAGTGCTGAGATTATTTAAAATCTATAAATTCATTACTAAACAAGGTTGGAACCAAGCCCTAAATTTGAGACTTCGTACATCCTTTTTCATAATTCCAACTCTAAAAGCCCAATGGTGGTATTTATGCTTATGCCATGAGAAATCTTTATATGAAACAAATTTCTGCCAGAACCACAAGAAAGCTCTATATATTGAATACCATAAAACAAGATTAACTTTGGCTACGCCAATCTCTTTTTTTTTTCATATCCGATGTCCGGTATTTATATTGAAACGTGACAAAATTTGAATTTGTACCGTAAAATCTCTCATTAGGGATAAAACGCTCCGTAAGAAAATGATTTTATATCCAAGGAATCGAACCCGAAACGTTTAATTAAGAATGAAGGACTACTTACCACTCCACTGCACTAAAAAGTGCAGTAAATACATTAATAGGTTGTTATAACTTCGGCAGTAGCAGTATGACTATCCACACCAACTTTCAGGACTCGTATCGCGTAGTTAAAACAAAATAAAACGATTAACCATTAGGCCAAATTCTGAATTCCAAAAGATAAACCTATAATTTTTTTAAAAAGATCAGAACTTGCCAAGTCATTTTTTATTTTTACAATACTGTTTCTTTATTTTATACAAAAAACTACTCCGTTTTTTTTAAAAAAAAAAAAAAAAACTCAAATTCACCCATTTCTAACTAAATCTGCTACTTCTTCTGTAACGATCCAACCAGTCGTTTTGAGTATTACAGCCACGTTCCTCCATTTACTGTTCAATTTGTGCTTTACAACTATTATGTTACTTGCCGGGGTAATTGGTTGGGGTCCGGTAGGTTTCAAAATGAATTGATACAATTAGTCTCAAGGATGAAAGCTTAAGTTGAAAGGATTGACCGGATATTGACTTATGTGTAAGCGACCCCGGAATAGAAATTTGATGATTCTAATAGCTTCTTATGATGATTTTGGACTTAGGAATATGTCCGAAAAGTAGTTGGAAGCCCATAGTTAAATTAGGTTTGCAATGGCAAAAATAGGAAGTTTAAGTTGGATGTTTGACCGGGGAGTTGACTTTTGATATCGAGGTCAGAATCCAATTTTGAAAATTTAATTATTACAGTGAATGACTATTATATAGATGTGTATGGCAAAATCAGGTTCCTTCATAAGAGGGCAGATCGAGGTTGAACCTCGAGGTCGAACCTCGGCATCGGTTAGCCAGCCCGTAGTCGAGACCACATATCCGACGTAGGAAATCGGAACCATATAACCGGTGCTCTGACCGATATCCGATATCAAGGTTGGAACCCGGGTTGAGGCCAGGCTCGACATGACGATCGATGGGCCGCGTCGAGCTTCACCTCGTAATGGTCGATGTGTCCGTTGAGATAACTGCCAATTCATATTCAAAAGTCAAAGACACTGCTCAAGCTATACCAAACGTGCAGTACCCTCACCAAACCTGCTGTACCTTCACCAAATCTGCAGGACCTTTACCAAACGTGTATGGGCTTTACCAACTGTGCAAGGACACTGTGATGATGGCAAAAGGACACTTTATTGGGCAAAAGGCAAGGTGGGGGGGGGGGTGTAAAATTTCTACTATATATATTGATGTACTAGATTCATTAAAGGCTCTCCCCTGAACATTCTGAAGAAAAAAGACAACATATTGATTTCCAAGCTTTGCAATTATATTCTATCTTCTAAGTGTTATATCTTCTCTCATTTTACATCTATCCATTTATAGTCGAATTTGTCACTTACTTATTGATTCTCACGCTTAAAATTCAATTGATTTGCTTCCAATTTTGGGGGTAAACAGTTTGGCGCCCACCGTGGGGCCTAAGTAATTGTGGCAATTTGAGACGAAATTCTTGATCATACATCACGTTCTTCAATACATATCCATACGGCATGAAAAAATGTAAGACATCCAAAATGCACCTCCTGCTGGCGGGGGATCCGGCCGCCAAGATGAAAACAATGACACGGTTCAAGGAAGCCATCGTCCGACCCTGGAACAATTGGACGTCGATTCGCAAATTCCGGTTGGCATTGAGCCACCATTGGGAGCAAAAGACGATGCCCCTAACCAAGCTTATTTGCCCCCCCGAAATATCCCACCTGTGGATGGGGGCGAAATCAGCCTGCGCGTCATATTTGCAATGTTACAAGCCCAACAGATGGCAATCGCCCAACTGCAAAGCCAGAACCTCACACCGAAAGCAGCGGAATACGATCCGTCTCGAGAGGTAACCGACAGGGGCGAATCGATCGAAGAAAGATCGAACAATCACGAATCGGGGGCCAATTCCGAAATGGCGAGATGGCTCGAAGAGCTGACTAGGCGTTTGGAGTCGGGCGAGAGAAGAATCGAGGCGAATGACAGAAAGGTGGAAACATACAATTCCAGAGTAGATCAGATTCCAGGAGCACCACCGATCTTAAAAGGGGTCGATTCTAAAAAGTTCGTACAAAAACCCTTCCCGCCAAGTGCAGCTCCGAGGTCGATCCCTAAGAGGTTTCGCATGCCCAACATACCCAAGTACAATGGCACGACCGATCCCAACGAGCATATTATGTCGTACACCTGCGCTATCAAAGGAAACGATTTAGAGGTTGATGAAATAGAATCTGTCCTGCTGTAGAAGTTCGGAGAAACCCTGTCGAAAGGGGCCATGGTATGGTATCATAATTTGCCTGCTAATTCTATTGACTCGTTTGCTATGCTTGCAGATTCTTTTGTGAAAGCACATGCAGGAGCCATCAAAGTCGAAACCAGGAAGTCCGACCTTTTCAAAGTAAGGCAGAGGGATAACGAGATGTTGAGAGAATTCGTGTCCCGGTTTCAAATGGAACGAATGGATCTGCCACCGATCACCGATGACTGGGCCGTACAAGCCTTCACGCAAGGCCTCAATGCGAGGAGTTCGGTGTCTTCTCGGCAGCTGAAACAGAACTTGGTGGAATACCCGACTACCACTTGGGCGGACATCCACAATCGCTACCAATCCAAGATTAGGATCGAAGACGATCAACTTGGGTCCTCCTCCGGTTCGATATATCCTACTGGGCCATCCCGGAGAAGAAGCACCGACGATGAACTGCGTCCGATCAACAAACGACACCAGCCGTATCTCGGGAATGCAAGGAATGTCCGTTTCGGACGAAACCTCGTCAGAGATCGGCACAGAGACAATCGAAGCCAGAATAACCGAGAACTCAACCGGGGGCTCGATTGGGAGCTGAACCGGAGACCCGCAGAACAGAACGCATTCGATGCCCCCTCTGGGCATAAAGAGGCCCCGAAGATATCCGAATATAATTTCAACATTGACGCGTCATCCGTCGTGTCGGCGATCGAACGTATAAAAGACACCAGATGGCCTCGACCGCGGCGGTCGGACCCTGCGCAGAGAGACCCTAATCAAATATGTGAATACCATGGGACCCATGGGCATAAGACAAAAGATTGTCGACAACTGCGAGAGGAAGTGGCCCATTTGTTTAACAACGGGCATCTTCGTGAATTCCTAAGTGATCGAGCCAAAAACCACTTCGCCAACAGAACTGAAAATAGGCGAACGAAGCAGGAAGAACCTCGACACGTCATAAACATGATAGTCGGAGGGACCAACACCCATCGAGGATCAACGAAGAAACGCACTAAAATATCCCTCACAAGGGAGAAGTGGAGCGCGGGATTCCCGATATCGAAAACATTATACTTCGACGATGACGATGCAGCGGGAGTTATGCAACCCCACAACGACGCACTGGCAATCTCTATTCTAGTCCATAAGTTTAAAATTAAACGTGTGCTAATTGATCCAGGTAGCTCCGCCAACATCACACGATCGAGTATGGCAGACCAACTGGGCGTGACCGACAGGATCGTTCCGACGGTTCGGGTTCTCAATGGGTTCAACATGGCGTGTGAGACCTCCAAAGGAGAAGTCACTCTATTGGTCGACACGGCGGGGACTGCGAGAGAAACAATGTTCTTTGTGATCGAGGGGGACATGAAGTATAACGCACTGCTCGGGAGGCCATGGATCCACGACATAGGGGCGGTACCCTCAACATTGCACCAAGTGGTGAAATTCCCAACCAACGATGGTGTCGGGGTAATATATGGGGAGCAACCGGCAGCAAGAGAAATGTTCGCCATCGAGGGTGGGGCCTCGATGCCTAAGGCTACCGACAACAAAGATCGAGAAGGTAAGGAACAAAGCCGGATAAAATAACAATCACAGCAGCCCTCGTTGATTGAATAGCTAGTGCAAAACCTCGAATAAGGTAAGAACGCACAGAAATATTGAGCTTGTGCCTAATAGACTGAAGCAATCGTGTATAATTAGGGGTGGACATAGTATTGACCGAACTGAAATTTTTGGTTTTCTCGGTTTCGATTTTTCGACCGATTAACTGTTTAAAATTTTAAAAATTTTAATTTTCGATTCGATTTTTGGTTTTAATTGTTTATTTTTCGATTTAACCGAAAAAATCCTATCTTTTTGCTCTTTAGAATAATTAATTTCTGAACTAATATATTAAGCCCACCCCTAATCTAATCCTCTTATTATCGAGTTTCGACCTTCCTCAATCCTCACTTCTCAACTTATCATCTCACTCCTCAAGGCTGAATCGTCGATCATCACTCTCTCAGTTCCTCACCACTCACGAGTCACGACTCAGTACCCACCTACCACTGCCGAGTGCCGACAGCCTCACCGGTACCTCGGAAATTAGGGTTCAGACTTCCGATTGAACTCGCTCATCCTTCTTCCGCAGGTGTCAGGTTAGTGGTTACCTCTTACCTCCGGCTCCCAGCTCCTTCTTTATTCAAGAAATCAATTTTTTTAAAACTTTGTGTAGAGATACGGTTGAATAAAGAAATTATGGAAAAACTTTGGAAGACATTGATCTAAATACGCGATCTCTATCTCATGAATAGCAGAAAGTGCTTCAGATTTGGGAGCAAGCGTACGTTGTAGTAGTTTACTGGTTTTTGGATGAGATTGTTCATCTGCTTTATGTTTTCAGCAATTTGCACTGTATTTAGTTCCTGTTTTTGGTTCTTGGAAGGTCAGTGTAAAAGGGGAAAGAATATTTCTCAAGGTGAAGTATTGAAGATTTATGCAAGTTGCAATCATAATGATAACAGTTGCTTAGATAATGATCCAAATCCACTGAAAGATGCTAAAAACATTTCCAACTTCCAAGGATTTTCAAGTGCGAAGCACAAAATTGAATAATGTAACATCCATAACAATACATTGAGTCTATATAGGATATAAAAATCTTGAACCGTTAATAACCGAAAAATTAAACCGGAAATAACCGAACCGAACCTTGAAAAAACAACAGCGAACCGTATAAACTTTGGTTTGGTTTGGTTATTAAAATCTAAAACCGAAAACCGAATAAACCAAACCGAAATTTTACAAAACCGAACCGACCGATGCCCACCCCTATTTCTAATTGTCTTCAATCACGCATGCTTTACTTTTTTGGCTAAATTAATTTATTTGGTTGTATGAATTAGCAGTTAGGTGCATGTCTTGTTGTTAAGAAGTAATTGAATTTTGGATTTTAATTAGGTAAATATTTGTTTTTAAGAAGTAGTTTTATATATTTGAGTTTAAAGTAATTAGTTTTTTTAGAGTTTAATAGTTAAATAGTTGGGCATGCCAAAACATAGAAGACTGGTGGGCTTTGAGCCCGGGTAGACATGGCCCATTACTATCTGATCTAAAGCCTACATCCCAGGAATCTTTTGAACTAATGAAAGGTAAAATAAGGGCAGTAATTGAGTAGGATATGAAATAGTAAAAACCAGGGGTCTAAGGGGCATTTAAGGGAATTGAATTAGGGAATTTGGCAGTTAATTGCTAGGAAGCATTCTGAAAAAGCCTCAGGACTGTGTAACAAATAAATCAAGGCAGAGATTGGGTAAATGTGGGATTTCAGGGGTAAAATAGATGAAATGGGAGGAGTAAAAAGAAATAAAAGAATTGGGAGCATGCCCTAAGCATTGATTTATAAAAGGAGCTTGCTCCGCACATTTTTTCACGGACAGAAGCACTGAAAACACAATTCTGCAATTCTAAAACTTTTATTGAGATCTGTAAGCAAAAAAAAAAAAAAAAGAAAGGGATTTCAAGGAAAACTGTAGTTGAATTGATTGCTGGTGATTAGTAAAGCTCAAATACTTCTTCCTGGGTTTTCAAAAAGCTGTTGAGGTTGAAAATTTGCTGCTGCTGATTGTTGAACTTATTGCTGAGCTCCATCAAATCCTGTTTCTGGCCTTTATTTGGATGTTTTCTGGTGTCTTCTTGCTTTGAATAGGTAAGTCCAAACATCCCCGTATTTATGTTTTCCCTTGAATGAAAAAGCTTCTGATTTCTATGTAATTTGGCCTGATTTGTTGAATTCTCATGCTAATATAGCTATATGAACTGATTGCTTTCATTATTTGATATATTATCTCAAAAATGGACTAAACTTGATTGTGAAATCATGTGCTTTTCTTTGTTAAGTTTGGTAGCTTTTGTTATCGATTCTACTCTATCATGATCTGATTAGATATGAAATCCGATCTAGATGCATTTATAATATCTTGTTTTGTTTAAGTGATTTTCTACAGTAATTAATGATGGATAAGATAAGAACGTATTTTAATTGAGAAACATTTGTGCTGTGTAATATAGTTAAAGTAAACATTATTGTGAAAGTTGGAATTTAACTAGTTTGATTTCTGAATACAAGTAGGGAGACGAGGGATTGTTTCTTATAATTAATTTCTATTCCTGACTACGTGTGAAGATATGGAATTAGAGATAATCTGTTAAAATTCAAAGTAGTGGCTATTTCTGGAACTAGTGGCTATATTGTAATTGGAATTATGACCTTATTCTAATAGAGCCTGTTTATGTGCCTGAAACTGAAAGTACTCAGAGCAGAGCCTATGTGGGCCTACTGTTAGGAGCAGAGATCAAGTGGGCCTACTGCTGGTTATATGTAGGCTTCTAATAACATGAAGTCATGCGGGGTTGGGACCTTTTATCCAACCCCACTTTGTTATGTTTACTTAACCCCCCAATATTAGTAAACCTAATAATGTGATCTTGCTATTGAGTGCCCGGTTAATTTCAAACATGGTCGCCCAAATTATCTTCTCGTTTACCATCTCAATGACAATATTTCATAAAGTCAAACGCTGTTGCCATGTGACTAATAAATCCAGTAAACTGCCTTATAACGTCGTATACAAAGAAAATACAACTTAGTAATTAATTATCAAATCTAACCTAGTTTATTAACTTACATTCATCTTCCAGGACAAATGATTCCATAATTTATGACTTTACACTAATCTCAAAGGGATTTAGGAAGATAACTTTGAATGCGTTCGAATGCTTCACGAACGATCTTAATTAATCTATTATCGTGATTATGTATACGTTCTCTAACATAATTATAATTCTCAAAATTAAAATTAAAGTATGCATTCATGCAACTTTGGGCAAAATAATCTTAATATTAATTAAGTGTCATCTATAAGTGTCACAATAAAAATTCAACAAGTGTGTACTTTTAAGATAAAATTTGTTATGTTAGTTAATAATTATTTACTTATTTTGAATTCGAATTAAGAATAATTAAAAAATCTATTTATTTTTAAGAAAATTATTATAAAAATTTATAAATAAATAACTTCAATGTAAAGATATATAAAATGATAAAAGTAATTTATTTTCTGAGATGAAAAAGTATTTGAATAATAATACATATGGTCATGCTATAGGGATAATATTAACAACAACAAGCCTAGTGAAATCACACAAGTGGGGTCTGGGGAGGGTAAAGTGTACGTAGACCTTACCCCTACCTAATGAAGGTAGAGAGTTTGTTTTCGAAAGACTCTCAGCTCAAAGGAAGTGAAAATATGCAATAAACAGGCAGTAGCAACAACTAGGTAATTAGACATGAGTGCGAATGCACATACATGCCACAACAGATATCTAGACACTAAAAATAGATGCAATTAACATTTTATGTCATCCGCAAAGCCAATAAGAGACTGACTTAACCAAGGTCCTAACACGACGTTGGCCCGGATGACTAGCCCATATTGTGTTATGACTCTCCCTTATGATACGCTGTCTAATATCTCCAAACTTGGGCACGTAGACCCGCTGACCCGTGGTAAGCAATAAGTTATCTTTCACCTAAAAATGTCTCGTCTTGCCTTGGGTGGCTAACTCCATACTGCTGGAGCATGCTACATGTCTTCTTTTATTGCCTAACGAATGTCCCAACCTGCTGAAGTGATGGAAGCAAGCTCGGCTTACTGGCTCAATGCATCCGCTACAACGTTGTCTTTGCCCATTTTATACTCTAATACATGATCAAATTCGGCCAAGATATCCTTCCGACTAGCCTGCTTTTGTATGAGCTTCTTCTGTATCTGAAAGTAGCTAATGGCTACATTGTCTATCTTGACCACGAACCTCGATTCGAGCAAGTTATGTCTCTATGTGCAAAAACAATGCACAATGGTAGTGATTTCCTTCTTTTGCACCATGTAACACCCTTCCGTATCATTCAACTTGCGACTCTCGAATGCTATATCTATCTTGTATCAAAACACCTTCAATGGTAAAGTCTGATTCATCTGTATGCACCTCGAATGTCTTGGCAAAGTAAGCCAATGCCAAAGGGCAAACAAAAACGGGCTGAGAGCCGATCCCTGATATAACCCATCTCCATAAGGATATGTTCCGAGTCACCACCCGTAGTCCTCACCCTAGTGTTAGCTCCTTCGTACATATCCTTAATCACCCCAATATACATTATTAGACCACCGCTAACCTCCAAACATCTCAATAGGACCTCTCTCGGTACTTTGTAGTAGGCTTTCTCTAGGTCAATGAACACTATATGTAAGTTCTTTTACCTCTAGGTATAGTCCTCCACCAATCTCAGTACAAGGTGTATGGTTTCGGTAGTTGACCGCCCCGGCATAAATCCGAATTGATTCTCGGAAATAGACACGCTTCTCCTTACCCTCTCCCAAACTTTCATAGTGTGACCCAGCAGCTTGATACCTATATAGTTGTCGCAATTATAGATATCAGATTTGTTTTTGAACAACGGAATCATCAAACTCCACCATCAATCTTCGGACATCTTCTTCATCTTGAAAATGATATTAAACAAACCAGTAAGCTATCCATGCCTGCCCTACCCGTGGCCTTTCAAAATTCCACCGGTATCTCGTCAGGCCTAGTCGCCTTACCCCTGTTCATCTTCCGCATAGCCTCCTCAACCTCCACAACCTTAATATGCCTACAAAACCCAGAATAACTCCGGCTCTTTGAGTTCTCCAACTCACCGAACACAATGTTCCTGTCCCCTTTCTTTGATAGGTAACACTTGCGTTTTTCAGCTCGAATGATACCCTATAACAATATGTTCCTCGGTGGGTGATGAACGTGGTTTTCTCATGGTCCTCTTATTCCATAAGTATCTGGTTATAGCCCGAAGTACGCGTCTAGAAAATTCAGCAGCTTGTGCCCGGCTATCGGGTCGATGAGTTGGTCGATATGTGCAACGGGAATGAATCCTTCGGGCAATGCTTTGTTTAAGTCTATGAAGTCTACACACATCCTCCATTTTGCATTTTTCTTTTGACCATCACTACGTTGGCAATCCACTTGGGGTATTTCGACTACTTGATGAAGCCATTTTCTAATAGCTTCTCCACATCCTCGTGGACGACATCATTGATGGCGGGGTTGAATTTTCGTCTGACCTGCCTTACCCGGGGTAGAATGGATCGACGTTTAATTTGTGTGTGGCGATCTTCTTGGGGATGCCCGGCGTATCTGCATGGCTGAAGGCAAACAAATCCGCATTAGTTATTAAAAATTGGCTAAAATTACTTGGTTCTCAGAGTTTGCAGCCGATGTAGGCTTTTTTGCTGGAGTCATTGGGGCCTAATTGAACGGGGTTGAGGTCCTCTATAGTTGAGTATACTGCTTCAACCGTTTCGGGGTCCATGATGACGTCCCTGGTCTCTTCTTGCGTCGACCTCGACCCTGTTTATTCCTATGATAACAGCAGCAGCCTTGCATCACCTTTTGGAGTTAAATTATGGGCATCTCGCTCTGCTGCTGGGCTGCACCGCATATTTTTGTACCTATGTCCACTTCTTCTTGCACATAGTGTATGATATTAGAGGAGTAAACGTATTGTTGGGATTAGAAATGCAGGTTCTTGGTTACATATTGAACGTAGAATTGTTAGTTAGAGCTTAAACATCCAACTATAGTTGTCAAATTTTTCGTTTTTAGGCACGTAAACTAGGAGTTCGCTTGGTTTGCAGATAAGTTATACTGAAGAACTGAGTAATTTTGGCTTAAACTCTCTCTATATAAATAATTTATTTAGCACATAGTAAGGTGGAATTAAGAATATATAAAATTTAAAAAGTTAGATCTGACTTTGTTTACTGAGATCAAAATGTGAGAATTATAATATGAGATTAATAATAAGAAAATTATATATTTTTGGTAAATATTTAAATTTATCGTATTAGAAATTGGCTATAAAGGTATAATATATTATTTGTAATTTTATTATTAATTTTGAAAGTCTTTCGAAGAATTACTCATTTGTTATTTGGTTGTTTAATTTAAGAGCCCGTTTAGCCATGAAAAATTTTCGTTTTTTTTTTTCGAAATCAGTATTGGCCATAAAATTTTCAATTTCAATTGATAATGAATTTTGAAATTTTTGAAATTTGAAAAGCTCAAAAAAGTTATTTTTCAATATTTCACTCAGATCAACCCATATAAATTCAAAAATAATAAAAAATTATATTCATGCCCAGCACAACTTTAATTTTCAAATATCTTTTTATGAAAAAAAAATTTCAATTTTTTTCGGAACTTTACAATTCTTATGTCCAAATGACCACCAAGAATTTAGCTATTTTGGAATTGTTATCCGAAGTGGAGTAGAAGTAAACAATCTTTATTAAAAAATCCGAATCCAAATCTGTTCCAGTTTCACACAGTGACACGTTTCCCTTCTATTTTAATTACCAAATAGAAAAAAAAAAAACCTCCACAGCTTTCCCGTTTCCCCTCCTTTGACATCCTTAGTTGTTATAGGTTGGAGGATTTGGATCGTTTCGACCAGGAACGAGGTAAATTAATTTAATATAGTAGTTTATAATCGATTTATTTTTGCAATTAGTATAGTATTTGTGTTCTTCCTCATTTATGTTTATAAGAGGTAAAGTTTCAGTCTTTAAACCCTCAACGAACATGAAAATTTAAAAGGAAAAAAATCCAAGCTTTGGTTCCTAGTTTTTTTTGTAATCTGCTTAACAAGTTCCTAAATTTGGAACTCTTTCTTTTTGTTGGTAATTTGTTGACCATGTTGTTCTACTATAAGAATTAATTATACCCTACAATAGATATTCCGAAGCGATTCTGTTTACCACGTCCTTCCTTGGTTCTGTTTATAATTAAAAGCCTGTTTGGATTGTTGTTACATGTCGTTTTATAATATATCGTAATGTATTGTACTATATTGTTTAATGAATATAATGTTTGGATTGATTGTATCGTTTGCCGTCGTTTTATGTCACATACCAATAATATGAAGAATAAACTTGCAATATTTTACTGAGGAAAAATAGGATACAACGTAGAATTATTGTATAAAAAAATACGGTAAAGGATAAAATAAGATTATTTAATAATAAGGAAAGGGAAGATGAGAGAAAAAAGTAAGGTAACTACGCCACTACATCAAATCCGTCGTTCCACAAAGTAGCATTTTTCGTCGTTTCGTAACGACGGATTTAACGATACGATACAATATAATTTAAGTAACAATCAAAACAAACATTGTATTTAAAGTAACAATACGATACAATACAATGGGTAACAACCATTCAAACAAGGTAGTGGCCACGTAGTTGTTTGTTGCCGTTTCCCAACTTAATTTGTTTATAATTTTATCATCTAATATTGTGATTATTTGAGTAAGATATTGTCTTAGGCTAATATCATCTTGAAGACTTGTGATTTAGGTTCTTGGAATTAGGTGGGAAAATGTGGAAGAAATTGATAAAGTTTTGATTTTGACGGATGAATTTGATGGATTCTTAAATCTTGATGCTGCAATGAATGTTCTATTTACTGTTTGCTTAGTTCATCTTTCAACTTCTTGTTTCCTGCTTTTTTTGGCAGTTGTTATCTTTACGAGCCGAAGGTCTATCGACAACAACCTCTCTTACTCCATCGGGGTAGGGGTAAGGTCTACATACACACCAACCTCCCCGTACCTGTGGAATTTTGTGGGGTTGTTATTGTTGTTGTTATCTTTACGAGAAAAAAGAGAAATTTTATTTATAGGTTCTCCAACGAATCCTTCTCCTTAATTTTTTCCCTTTTCTAGTGAACCTTATATCTCTTTCTTGTAAGACTAAATGTATATATGCATCTATCTATCTGCAGCCAGATGGGTGAAGTTCTCCCTTTGTGTGCCTCTCCCCGTCGCATATTCCGTTCCGCTTGGACGGATTCCTTTCAGAAGGGCAGGCAGAGCTTGACGAATGTGGTTTCATCTTTCAAGAAGTTTAGGTGGGCAGTTCCATTGGGTCGTGGTACATCAACTGGTGGCAGTAAGTCTTTTTACCCAAAATTGGGTTTGTTCACCTGAAATTATGAAATCTATGAAATTTATCAACTGGTGATAGTTAAGTCTTTTATGTAACTGAGCGTACTAGAGAGAGCTTACCATGATTCCTGGATCTTTCATATTTACTAAAGAATACCAATTTGTGGTGTTTTTAAAGATAGATATATTAATTATGACTGATACTGGAATCAGTGAGTTCAGTAGCAAATTGAAGTGGGTACAAACACTCCTCCAGTGGACCATTAGACAAATTTCAGATTGTACAAGGGAGCTGGAAGTGATCTAAGTTACTCAATCTCGGGTGCGATTATCCGATACAGGTGCGGATCTAGAGGTTGGATCCTTGGCGATCAAAATTTTAAGATTCGGGGCTACAAATTTGGGTCGGCTAAAAATAATTCTTCAACAACTACCCAGTGAAATCACACTAGTGGGGAGGAGAGTGTGTACGCAGACCTTACCTCCTACCCCAGGGGTAAAAAAGTTGTTTCCGATATATACTCGGCTGAAGAAGACGAAAAGAGACTGTATATTAGTACCATCAATAAACCTTAGAAAGAAATAATAACATCACAAGAACATAGACGAAAAGCGAAACAATAACCAGTAGATAAAGCCCGATACTAAGAGGAACGAAAGAGTGATGTGAACTCAACATTAACCACTAGCAGTCTAGACAAAATCCTAACATTAACCACTCAGGCTAAAAATAATTCAAGGATCTAAAAGTGAAGTTATGAAAATATGCCTAAATAAAGAGACATCATGTGGAAAACTTACTTGGTGCTTTAGAATGCAGGAAAAAGACTACATGTTCAGTAACCATAAAGAGCGAAGAACATTAACTTTTGTACTAAGCAAATAAGAAAACAGAAAAGCATTTTCTAACTGGAACTTGTAGGCCTTCTACATTTCCAAAGAAGAATCCGAGAAGGAGATAAACGAAAAAGGATTGACATAGAAATTTCGGTATACAAAGTATTTCAATTTCAATCTCCGTCAATTTTGGTCAAATTACCCAAGATAGATTGACCATATATATTACGGATCCCACACCCCACCCATATTGTGCCGCAACTAAAAGTGAAGAGACCGTCGAACTGGAACTTAAAGGAATGCATAAGTTTGATATTGTTGTCAGTTATTATAGTCTTGTCATTGACATTGCCTCAAATTTATAAGTTTTTATTTGAGGGAGGTAATAATAGTGTTTAAAGTTTGTGCATGTTGGTGTACGCTCCTATTTGCTTGTCGGATTTCCTTTGAAGTTCTTTTATTAAATTAGTTTCACAAATCTGTTTCTAACTCAGTTATGAAGAGTTACTTCGACTATAGTCCTTTGTTATTTCTAGCCCTCATTATCTTTCTGCAGTTTTGAAATGCTACAACTATGAAGATATTTCACTAAACTTCTTTGAATATGTTTTTTCTCGTGTTTCTTTCAGGGCCTATCTTAGTGGGTTACGACATATTGTGGATGTTTTTCAGTAATGTTGCCTTCGTCTGCATGGACGCTGCCTTCATGGAATTAGTGGTTCCTCCAAATTTAGCGCTTGGTACAATGCTTTTCATCAATGCAATTTTTGTGATAGTTGCCCCTACAATTCATTTTTTTGTTATCTACTCTATTATGTATTGGCATCGCGACATGCCTTTCCAGTTAATTGGTGCCAAGGTTAAATTTATGGTCGAGGTTATTCCTATGATAGCTGCAGCAGCCTTGCATCACCTTTTGGAGTTCAATTATAAGCATCTCGTTATACTGCTGGGAAGCACCACATATTTCTATACTTATGTCCACTTCTTGCACATAGCATATGATATTAGGGGAATAGACGTATTGCTGGGATTAGGAATGGAGGTTCTAGGTTACATGTTGAAGGTAGAATTGTTAGTTAGAGCTTTGGCTTTGAGCTTCTGCTTTGGTTTATCTTTCTATAGATACTTGACATATTGTGCTCCTGAATTACCTTCTCATCGTAAAAAGGAGTTGGAGCAACTACCTTGTTGATCTGAATGCGTCCATAGAGCTCTAATATTGTGTACTTTTACGGTATTTCATAAATAATGGGTTTATTTTATGGTAGCTCTTTGAAGTGTTTGTTTGTTCTGTTGGTTTCTGCGCTTTGTTCTTCAGATACCGAAAACATCAGTAAATTCTTTATTCAAAATGTCCACTATCTGTTGCAATAGGGGGCCATCAGGGCATTTTTTTTGTAAAATGCATAAAAATATTAGTGGCATTGTTCTTTGGAAAAATCTATTGTAGGCACTTTATGGAAGGCTAATAACAAATAAAAAGGATCCCCTCCAGTGAAATTTTGTCCAGTTATGTTCAATAGCGTTGTTGATTCTTGCCATGCGTCGTGTTTGGGCAACGAAGCTTACACTCATTCACATTAGTTCATCCTGTTATGCCCGGGGCCTTTTGCTCTTCTAACGTAAAAGGTGGCCGGCCATAGGCTCAGTAGTTCTGTTATTGTTTGATTTTTGGGGTTGAGATTTAGTTTTGTAATATACAATTTACAATGGTAAGACAATTATGAGGAAAAATTATGAAAAAAGGATAATGCGAACGGACGTTTCTACTGAACGTGCTTGCCATCTTTTATCGCCTATGAAGTTTTAAAGCTGCAAAATGCAACATGTGGGGCCCACTTTATATGTAAGAAATTGTCAAAACATATGGCAGTATTTGTTTGTTTTAATCATTTGTCTAAGGTCTGCGTACTTCTCTCTAGACCGCACAGTGTGAAATAATATTAAGTATGTTGATACTGCATACTAAATAGCTATGGTCTCAAAAGTGGCTCGTGCGCACATTAGAATAACGCAAACAGCCGCTGCCATAACAGTCTCCGAAGCATGTCTGCCATATTCTCTTACAGAGAAATCGAACAGCAAAACGCAAAATGGGTACGGGTCTCAAAAGCATAAGCACGGAAAAACTGGAGACCAATGCAGTAAGAATAACCCAATACAGCAAAGGACCAACCGAATCACCTTTTCTATAGACCAATGCGAAAATAACTCCAAGCATCCCAGCGACCCTACAATTTTGCAGAACTTCATACTCTGGTTTAATCAAACCAGGCCCATTAAGCACACGAGCCTTCAAACATTCTGAAATAGAGAAAGCCCCAAGCATGACCCATCCCGCAGTGAAGCCGAGCCAACTGATGTCTTGTTCCACTTTTTGGCTATCAAATATCAAGAGCGCTGCACATCCTAGATAGGAGTATGCAAACAGTAGAAACCACAAAACTTTAAGTATTAACCAACACCATTATTCAACACCATCTTAGTACTACTACTATTATAAACATTTATATTGAGGAAAATATCTTTAACAAAAGTTTATACTACATTGACAGTGCATAAAAGTCAGGTCCAACACTGTAATCTATCACAATAACCGACTTCTATTGCTGGAGAACATGTTAACAAGATTTCTTCTCGTAAAGTTAACAAATGCAAAGAAAAAAAAGCAGAAAAAAAATAAATACAAAGGGACAGTTGGAAACAAAAGTTGANTTAGGCACTTTATGGAAGGCTAATAACAAATAAAAAGGATCCCCTCCAGTGAAATTTTGTCCAGTTATGTCCGATGGCGTTGTTGATTCTAGCCATGTGTCGTGTGTTTGGGCAACGAAGCTTACACTCATTCGCATTGGTTCATCTTGTTATGTCCGGGGCTATTTGCTCTTCTAACGTAAAAGGTGGCCGGCCATTCGTCAAGGCTCAGTAGTAATTCTGTTATTGTTTGATTTTTGGGGTTGATATTTAGTTTTGCAATATACAATTTAAAATGGTAAGACAATTATGAGTAAAAATTATGAAAAAAGGATAATGCTAACTGATGTTTCTACTGAACGTGCTTGCCATCTTTTATCGCCTATGAAGTTTTAAAGCTGCAAAATGCAACATGTGGGGCCCACTTTATATGTAAGAAATTGTCAAAACATATGGCAGTATTTGTTTGTTTTAATCATTTGTCTAAGGTCTGCGTACTTCTCTCTAGACCGCACAGTGTGAAATAATATTAAGTATGTTGATACTGCATACTAAATAGCTATGGTCTCAAAAGTGGCTCGTGCGCACATTAGAATAACGCAAACAGCCGCTGCCATAACAGTCTCCGAAGCATGTCTGCCATATTCTCTTACAGAGAAATCGAACAGCAAAACGCAAAATGGGTACGGGTCTCAAAAGCATAAGCACGGAAAAACTGGAGACCAATGCAGTAAGAATAACCCAATACAGCAAAGGACCAACCGAATCACCTTTTCTATAGACCAATGCGAAAATAACTCCAAGCATCCCAGCGACCCTACAATTTTGCAGAACTTCATACTCTGGTTTAATCAAACCAGGCCCATTAAGCACACGAGCCTTCAAACATTCTGAAATAGAGAAAGCCCCAAGCATGACCCATCCCGCAGTGAAGCCGAGCCAACTGATGTCTTGTTCCACTTTTTGGCTATCAAATATCAAGAGCGCTGCACATCCTAGATAGGAGTATGCAAACAGTAGAAACCACAAAACTTTAAGTATTAACCAACACCATTATTCAACACCATCTTAGTACTACTACTATTATAAACATTTATATTGAGGAAAATATCTTTAACAAAAGTTTATACTACATTGACAGTGCATAAAAGTCAGGTCCAACACTGTAATCTATCACAATAACCGACTTCTATTGCTGGAGAACATGTTAACAAGATTTCTTCTCGTAAAGTTAACAAATGCAAAGAAAAAAAAGCAGAAAAAAAATAAATACAAAGGGACAGTTGGAAACAAAAGTTGAAAGATGATCTCATGTGTATCTCTGCATTTTCTACTTCTATAAACAAATCCCACAAAATGAAGAAACTAAGCAAACAGTAAATAAGAAACTCATTGCAGCATCAGGATTTAAGAATCCATCAAATTCACCCATCAAAATAAACACTTTTCAATTTCTTCCACCTTTTCCCACCTAATTCCAAGAAGCCAAATCACAAGTCTTGAAGTTGATATTAGTTGAAAACAATATCCAACTCAAATGATCATAATATAAGAATGATAAGATATAAGCAAATTAAGGGAAAAGAGCACCTAACATCTACATGGCTACCTTAATTATACACTAGCAAAGCAAACAGAATAAATGATACCACTTCGGAATACCTATTGTAGGGGACAGCTCATTCTTATAACAGAACATGTTAAAACAAATTACCAACAAAAACAAATTACCACATCATTATGTCACACAGGTGCTATTTGGCACATATTTTTGTCATGCGGAAGCTTACGTAGGAAGGAATCTAGCACCTAAGTTACTCCGACAGGGCAGCTTAGGTGCCGCACCCGTGTTGACACGACACTAGCATGGGTGTGAGTACGATCGCATATAGGAAAGACTTGGACAGAAAGTTTACTTCGTCTCATTTTCCATTTTTAATGATTTGGAGCTCGGGAAGATATATTATAGATACAATATAAATATAATGTAGATTAGTTGTTTTCAAATTGTGTATAATTGTAAAAAGAAAAAGCCTGTTTTACTGCTACTGGCCAACACTAGCTTAGCACTACTACCCGGATTATGTTATTTGTTCTTTTCTTTGTAGTGCTGATCATTTTTCGTAGAACTACCAATAAACTGCATTTGGAATTTGTTAGGCTATGTACTTTATGAATACTATTATAAACATAAACATGGTAAAAATTATTGACTAAAATGAATATATTTCGAATGAAACCTTAGCATCAATTGCCTATAACACATACCTGATGGAATCGTTGAGTAACAATCAAATGCTACCTAGTTATTCAAAAACTTAAAGAACGAAAAATTGTTATAATGTATCTACAATTAGATATATTTTTTTTATATATATATATATATATATATATATATATTTATATAAAGAAGATTAAAATCAAGAATTAGTCATACCTCTTTCTTGAAGACTCCAAAGGTCTGAACCGACATATGTATTAAAATATAAAGAGTTAAAGAAATAATTTGCATACCATAAATTAAAGAAACCAGCTAGGATTATCTTAATTGGTTACCTTATCAACATCTTTTCTTAATTTTTTTAATTGTTTCACAATATCTTTCTTGTCATCTATTCCCATTACCTGCTTATGTCCAAACGGAGATGAAAATAGAGCATATGTCGGATGCTCGTCCTTTGTTTCAGTTTTTTGAAGGATGTATTCAAATTTGTTTGGCAAATTCATTC
>MCJB01051833.1:0-12798 GCA_002018475.1 Nicotiana obtusifolia
TTATATGGCAACGGGCAGAAGACTTATTGCCCTTAAACTCTTGTTTTCTCAAATGGGAGTTTTGCCAAATATTGCCAACGGTAATGTGAGGTTTTGGGGTTATAAATACACCCTCTTAAACCTCATTTGAACACAACACAATACCCAAAATCATAAGATAAATTGCTTCAAGTATTCTTACTTATTTGAGCTATATTTTGAGCTATTTCTTGAAAGCATTGTTGTGTTCTTGAGCTATAATTTTATTCACTTCATCTACTCTTGAGAGAGTTGTAATTCGAGTGAAAATAGTGTTGTCATACACTTGTTAGGAAGAGTGTCTTCCTTGATTGTATTGCAAAACTTGTGTGATCAAGTTTTGTGTTGTAACGGTTTGTTAAGCACCCGTAAGCTTGACAAGTGATAGTGGAAATCTCAAGTGCGATCTTGAGGAGTGGACTAGCTACACGTTGTAGTGAACCACTATACATCTGGGTGTACGCTCTCTATTTTAATTCTGCAATTACATTCTGGCAATCTTATTTTCGCATCTATACTTCAATTATATATCTTGATTGCGAAAATTAGACGAAGTTTGTAAAAACGCTATTCACCCCCCCTCTATCGTTATTCATTTATTCTAACAATTGGTATCAGAGCCAAGGCCTCCTAAAGACCCGGAATCACGATGGGCACAGCTGGTGCCTGAACTGGTGCTGCTGGAGCCTGATCCTGAGCTGGGGCAGCTGGTGGATCAACAGGTGCTGCCCTCGCTGCTCTGCCTCTGCCACGACCACGACTGCGTCCACAGCCTCTGGTGGCCTCAGTGGGTGGCACTGGTGGTCGTCCACCTCGTCCGGTAGCTCGCGTCCTCATCATCTCGTGAGAGAATAGGATAACAGAAGTTTAGTGCTCGGATCAACAAGTTCGCACGACAAAAATTTCAAGAATATGAAATTTTTCCTAAAAGGTTCTGCAGCCTCTCGAGGATAAATACAGACGTCTCCGTACCGATCCGCGATACTCTACTAAACCCGCTCATGACTCGTGAGACCTATGTAACCTAGGCTCTGATACCAGCTTGTCACGACCCTAACCCCGAACCCGGTCGTGCTGGCGCCTCTCGTGAAGACAAGGCCAGCCAATTTCACCAAAATCTTATTTTAAGCAGTTAATTAACATTAAAACAATATAAGCATGATTTAATAGCAATAATTCGCAGAAATATAGCTAACCATAATAGAAACCATCCCGGCACAGCCCACATCGAGGTGTCACAAGTCATGTGCAACTATGGATCCTGATACAAGTCTACTAAATATAATATCTGGCACAACTGTTTGAAGAACATAGAAACAATAAGATAAGGGAGATACGGGGCTGCGGACGCCAACAGCTACCTCATAGTCTCTGAATCACCGCCTGGACGGGATGAGTCAGCACTCCGGAGCGAAACTAACAACGCCTGAATCTGCACACATGGTGCAAGGAATAATGTGAGTACTCCGACTTAGTGAGTAATAAATATAAATAATGACTGAAAGTAAGAAAGCACGTAAAGCATAAGGCATTCTATAATGAAGCAGTAAAACATCATTTGAAAATAGTAAATCAGTGAGAAATCAAGTAAAATCTCCTTTCAACAGTTAAACATGTAATTTTTCAGGTAAATAATATAAAAAAAAAGATAGAAGATTGCCCCTCGGGCTCAGTATCAACAAATCCACCCCTCGGGCAATATCGAAGAACAGTACCAGCCCCTCGGGCTCAAATCTCAGAACAATACCAGCCCCTCGGGCTATCACATGGAACAGTATCAGCCCTCGGGCTATCACATAGTACAATATCAGCCCCTCAGGCTATATCTCACATCACAACGGGTACCCGCGCTCACTGGGGGTGTACAGACTCCGGGAGGAGCCCCTTACGGCCCAAGCGCAATATCAAGCCACCTCGTGGCATCAAATCTAGGCCCTCGGCCTCATATCAGTCACAAGCCACTTCGTGGCATATAAAGTATCTCAGGCCCTTGGCCTCATATCACTCAGTATATCCTCACATCTAGCCCTCGGCCGCACTCAGTCAAAAAATCATCACAAGCCCCTCGGGCGTAGTAAAATAATAGTTCTCAGCCCAAAAACATCATTAAAATATTATTTAAGTCTAAAAAAACTGAATAAAAGTGGCTGAGTTATAAAAATAGTGAAAAACAGCATGACTGAGTTCAAGTAATAAGTCAAAATAGTGAGGAAACTGTGATAAAAATCCCCGAAGGGTTCAAATAATTGGCACGAAGCCCAAATATGGCAATCAGCCCAAATCATGATGATAACAAATAAGTTTCAGTCAAATACGCAGTAAAAAAATCATCAATCGGGACCGACCAAGTCACAATCCCCAGTAGTAAACGACCCCACGCTTATCATCGAGCGCTTGTCTCACCTCAATATAGCACTACGATGTACAATCCGGGGTTTTAAACCCTCAGAACATCATTTACAATCACTACTCACCTTGAACCGGCTAAATCCCTAGCCCCCGACGCCTTTGCCGCTCGAATTGGCCTCCACGCTCGTCGAATCTATCCAAAATCAGAACGAATACGTCACAATATGCTGAGGGGACAAAGCCCAAGCGAAAACAATCGAAAAATATCAAAAATTCTGAAATTAGCAAAACCCGAGCCCCGGACCCACTTCTCGAAGCTCAGAAATTTTCACATCAACGGGTTCCTTATCTCCCAACGAGTTCATACATATCAAAAGTTCTCAAATCCGACCCCAAATGGTCCTCCAAATACCCAATTAGAATTTCAAAATCCAAAGCCCTATTTCTTTCATTTTTAGCCAGACTTCAATGATTTTCTAGGTGGACACAATATAAACGAGTTTTAGGTCCGAAATTCTTACCTCCAATCGATTCTCCTTGAATCCCTCGTTAATTTCCTTCAAGAACCTCAAAAAATGAGCAACTATGGGTGAAAATATACCCAAAATCGCGGACAAGAAGACTTAAAAATATTCTGCCCAGGCTTCATCGAGTTGCACCTTGCGCTGTGCAGGTTGTACATCCTCTTACCATTTTCCCTTACTGTACACTTTTTGTTAAAACGCTCATAACCCCTTGTGAAAAATATCCAAATGATCAATGGTTTGAAGATTTAGAAACTAGACTCGAAGATCTTTCATTTGATAAGTTGTACACTATATAACTAGACTCGAAGATCTTTCATTTGATAAGTTGTACACTATATAACTCTTATATATTCCGTGATATGAGCTTCTGAAGTGCATCAAAAAATTCTGTCGAAATTGCTCCACTAGCAAACTTCGATCAATCATAACTTTCTAATAATATCCAAATCATGAATGGTTTAACTTTCTGAGAACTAGAATACAAGGTCTACAACTTTCGTGTTTTGCAATTTTTCTGATTCCATATAGATTACAAGATATGAGCTTTCAAACTGGATTACTCGCACCAGAAATTTTCTGGTGCACAGCTGAAGCTAAAAAAAAAACTGCAATTTTTCTAAAGATGAAATAGTCCATTTAACCACCCAAAACTCACCCGAGGCCACTGGAACCTCAACCAAATATGTCAACATATCCCATAACATCATTAAAACTTGTTCCAACCTTCGGAACGCTCAAAACAACATCACAACACCAAATTCGCGTCGGATTCAAGCCTAAGAATTTCAAAATCTTCTAAATTACTCTTTTGATCAAAAATCCAACCAAACCACGTCCGAATGACATGAAATTTTGCACACACATCCCAAATGACATAACGAAGCTACAGCAACTCTCAAAATTTTCATTCCGACCCTCGGATCAAAATCTCGCCTAACAACCGGAAATCGCCAAAATACTAAGTCCACCAATTCAAGCCTAATTCTACACCGGATCTCCAAAATCAATTTCGATCACGCTCCTAAGTCATAAATCACCTCCGGAAGCTAACCGAACCATCGGAACTCACATCCGAGCCCTCTAACTCATAAGTCAACATCCAGTTGACTTTTCCAACTTAAACCTTCTTAAAAGAGACTAAGTGTCTCATTTCTTACCAAATCCACCCCGAACGCAAACTACTCAATTCGATCACATAAAACACGGATAACGAAGGATAATGAAGTAGAAATGAGAGAAACGGAGTGATAACTCATGAGACGACTGGCCAGATCGTCACACCTTTCCAGTTACCACCCAAATTAACTACTGGAAGAAACCTAAAGCTGAAGTGATGCAGCAGATTTGAAAAGATACGAAACTAACAATGTCGAAATGGGAAAGAACAGAGAGCTCTTGCTGAAAAAATATAAGAAGAATATGAAAAAGAATTTGAGTATTATGAGGATTGTCCACGTTGCAAAGTTGAGCAGCTAAAACGTTCCAACATGCACCCGCATCCTATCTTATTCATCTTCATCGTCACTCTCTTGACGTCCTATCTATCTATATAATACTCATTGTTTCTATAATACTAATAGAATTTGATGAACAAGTTACACTGATTATACAGCTTGAAGTCAATTATGATGAATTTCTATACAGCTTTGTTGTGCGAATTGCTTGGAGCAAGTTATTATAGTGTCATGACACTCCATTTAAAATGAGTATTGGCTACTTTTGTATTTGCACCAGATAATATTGATATGGGTGCTACGTGGCATGGCAAGGCTGGGGAACTGCAAAGGATGCGGGGTAACCACGAGCATCAACAATTAGCACTAAGGAATTCGTGATGTCAATAGTGCCTGTCAAACACACTAAGGAAGGAATTCATAGCTCGGTTGTTTGGCTTGAACTTGGAGAAAAACAAGATTATGCCCGCACTGAAGTGGCTCATGTAATCTATTATGTTATTACATAAAGGGTTGAAGGATTTACAACAAGATAATTTGTTGATATCTGGCTACTACTGAAAGATGGCATATAAATTTTCGTAACATATAGCGGAAGACAATAACAATTTTAGGTAGAATTTTTCGTGTTTAAAATTTATTTAAATATTAAAGATCGGATCTAAGACGTACCTGGTGAAGAAAGTCTCGTTTCAAAAATTTTTGATAGTGCGAATACTCTATGCGTATCCACACTGAGGCCAGTCCTTGCTATCAATTTTTTGATCAATGAAACACGCGAACAAATTGATTGAAAAATTTATGCTTGGATTTTTTCTCAAAAGCTTAAGCTAAAATCCTGACACGAGAGTGATTTCATGCCAAGAATATATCTCTGTTGGTTTTCGGCTCCTCCAAACCTTTTGTACGCCTCTTTTCTTTCCTGTGGCTTCTTGACCCTTATAGATGTATTTATATATCACTTAAGCTAACAATACTTTCCACTAGGTTAAGAAAACAATAAATACGTGATTTACTTCTTTTAAAAATTCATTCCAAAATTGAACTTTGTAAAACTTTTCCTATTAGAAAACTAAATCACATTCCATGCAGGAGTGTGGAAGCCACGTCCTTTATGGACCTTTTAATTCAATCCGAATTGAATAGTACAAATCCCATTCTTAATGGTATGTGCATGATTGAAATAAGCCGACAAGTCCTTTTGGACTCTTACGTTAATCCAATTACAAGATTAAATTGATATTATATACGATCTTCATATAGTTAATATCAATTAATGTTATATATTTCAACCAAGAGATATAATTTAATTTTCTATTTCAAATAAAAAATTTTAATTTGTTCAAAATATTAATTATATCATCTGTGCTAGCAAAGAATATATAATATTTCACTTGGACTAATTACTAAATTTATTTGACTAATTAAATTCCTTAATTTAATTATCAAATAATAAAGTAATTAATCCTTTAGCAAAGATCAGAACACTCTTTAGTGTGCGACCCCATAGGTTCAATACTAAGCCGGTAATAAATTAATCACATCAATATACTAATCTAGGGTGGCGTCTAGCAACACTCCTTAGTGACCGGATAGCATGAAGTATACAATTTACTCTCAAGAACCCGTAGAAGAATAATGTAGTAAATCCTTCTGTCCTTATAGCTCTAGGTCACCTAGGATATGGTTCACTTGTCAATCCTAATAAGTGACCAACTATGTGTTCTTGTCAAATATAATCGACCATTGAATGACCTAAGAAACTCTTATCTTCTTTCATTCAATTGCCCTGGCCAAGGTCTTAATTTGGTCGTTTATACTTCATGACAACATGGAGCTTAAACTCATTACCAAGAGTTGACAGATTCCACCTTGATCAGTCACTAATTCTACAAGTATTTAATCGTACCCAATATCCTTTCAACTATCGCCTTAGGGCCATAGATGTCTAGTATCAAAGCACAATAAATAACTTGTCAATTACTATGACGATCTCAGGTCAAATGAAAGTCTTACATCACATTCTTCAAGAGAATATCATATTGAGAGTTTATGGTAATTCTAACTATTAGGAATTATCGAATGAGTCGGTTCAACGATCATATCTCTATATGCATCATCTATCTATGTGATTTAGTTAATGAGATCAACTAATCTTTATCCCATAAAGAAGATCACATAAATATTAATCTAACCGGATTACTAATGTCCAAATTAATAATCCTACGATCAAGAACAAATTTAGATTAAATTATAAGAAACTTCACTCTCATTATCATGATCTCCATCACGATGACAAGTCTCAAAATTTAATCAAGCACTTTATCAAGTTAATCAACCAATTAATAATAACTATGATAAAAGAATATAAGATGCCATATATTTTTATTTCAAATAACGTTCACAAAAAATATGTTCAAATGATCAATCATGAGATTGGATCTAGGGCTTATCTACTATATCCCTAACAATCTCCCACTTGCACTAGAGTTTCCAATCGCTCTTGTGCTTCATTCCCGATTTCAACTTGTGCTTGTCAAACTCTTTTGCACTAAAAGCTTTAGTGAATGGGTCTGGAGTATTTTCCTTTCCATCAACCTTTTGAATCTCGACGTCTCCATGTTCAATGATTTCTCTTATCAAGTGATAGCTTTGCAGAACGTGTTTGGACTTTTGGTGTGATCTTGGTTCTTTTGCTTGAGCAATGGCTCCGGTATTGTCACACAACAATAGAACTGCACCTTCTATTGAAGGAACCACGCCAAGTTCTGTTAAGATCTTTTTCATCCATACAGCTTCCTAGCTGCTATATATTCTGCTTCAGTTACTGAATCAGCTACTGTGGAACTTTTCCAACTCATTGCACCACCATTTAAGGTGAATTCATAACCAGAAATAGAATTGCTATCATCTCTATCTAAAGAGAAACTTGCATCGGTATAACCTTCAAGTTTCAACTTAGAATCTCCATAGATAAGAAATTGGTCTTTAGTCCTTCTTCAGTACTTAAGAATGGTCTTCACCACCTTCCTATATTCCTCACCAGGATTTGCCTGATATCGGCTAGTCACTCCAAGTGCATAAGCCACATCAGGACGTGTACATGTCATGGTATACAAGACAGCTCCTACTGCTCTAGCGTATAGGATCCTACTCATGTGTTCTATCTTTTTAAGGTGTTTTGGAACAATCCTCCCTGTTTAGAGTAATTCCAGTGCCTATCGGTAGATAGCCTCTTTTGAAATTATCCATGTTATACCTCTTTAAGATGGTATCAATGTATAAAGATTGGGAAAGCCCGAGCGGCTTCCTTGATCTATCTGTATATATCTTTATTCCCATTATATAAGTTGTTTCTCCTAAGTCTTTCATGGAGAACTGTTCAGATAGCTAAATCTTCGTACTTTGCAATGCTGGTATATCATTTCCTATGAGCAATATATCATCAACATACAATATTAAGAATATAATTGTTCTCCCACAAACCTTTTTATACACACAAGGCACTTCTTCGCATCTAACAATATTGAACTTTTTAATTGCCTTGTTAAAATGAATATTCCAACTTCGAAAATCTTGCTTTAGTCCATAAATGGATCTCTGTAGTTTGCAAATTTTATTATGATCAGGCAGAGATGTGAGACCTTCAGGTTGTATCATATACTGTAACGACCCGATCGGTCGTTTTGAGCATTTGCACTTTGCTTGGTAGTTTGAGGGCATGAGTAGCTCCTTATGATGTATTATGACTTATTTGAATCATCAGTTTTGGTTTTCAGGTTATTCGGAATCGGTTTGGAAGAATGAATTTCATGATTTAATCTTTAAGTTGGACTAGTTGACCAAGTTTGACTTTTGTGAATTTGATCCCAGAACAGAGTTTTGATGGATCTGTCAGGTCCGGATGGTGATTTTGGACTCAGGCGTATGTCCAGATTTGCATTTGGTTGTTCTTACAAGGATTCGACACTAATTGGCGAAAATTGGAAAAATTTGAAGTTTTGAAAAATTCAAAAGTTTGACCGGAAGTTGACTTTGTGGATATCAGATTTAGATTATGGTTCCGAGAATTTGAATTGCTTCATTATGTCATTAGGGATATGTGTGCAAAATTTGAGTTTATTCCGGGTTGATTTGATATGTTTCGGCGTGAGTTTTGGAAGTTGAAAGTTCAAAATTCATTTAAGTTTGACTTCATGTGAGATTCATCGATTTGATGTTGTTATGTGTTATTTGAGGCCTCGAGTAGGTTCGTGTTATGTTATGGGACTTGTAAATATATTCAGACCGAGTCCCGAGGAGCTCGGGTGAGTTTCGGACGAGGTTCGGATTTGTTTGGATCATTTTTGGCTAATTTGCTAGTGGTAGATCTAGTGTAATCGCACCTGCGGCTGGTTTGCGCAGGTGCGATGGTCGCAGAAGCGACAAAGGATTCGCAGAGGCGAGGTGATTGCTGGGTGAGGAAGACCGCATAAGCGGAGGTTTGGAGGGCATATGCAGATGCGCAGGTGCGCAGTGATGGAGCGCAGGAGTGAGGTATTGTGCAGGTGGGGATGGTGGCTCGTACTTGCAATGTCGTACAAGCGAGTATTTTATCCGCAGGTGTGAGGGTCGAGTTCTCAGCTGGTTCCGCAGAAGCGGAGGTTATGTTGCAGAAGCGGAGGTTATGTCACAGAAGCGACCCCGCAGAAGCGGCTAATTGTTCGCAAAAGCAAAGATGCTGGGCAGAATGCTATAAATCGAGGTTTTTGGTTCTTTTATCACCGAGGTCATTGCTGCTGTTGAATTAAAGATGTTGGGCTTTTGATTAAAGATTCGACCTTTATCATTTGAAATTGTTTCCTTAGGCATTAATTGATGTATTTGAGTTGCTTTTGGCTAGTTTCGAGCCGTTTGGAGGACGGTACGCGCGGGATGGCATTTTTGGAGCATCGCATAGCCTGCTCGATATTGGATTTGGCTTGTTCGAGGTAAGTAACACTTCTAAACTTGGAGCTGAGGGTATGAACCCTGATTACACGTGTTATGTGTTTGGTGTTGAGGTGGCGCACATGCTAGGTGATGGGCATATGGGCGTGCACCATGTGAAATGTGACTCTGTTATTTTTGTGGTACTGTGTAGTTACCTGATCTTATCTGGAACCATGAAATCTCTACATACTAGAGCTTTTGAGCTGTGATTCATGCTAGAAACCTTGTCTAGGCCACATGCTTATTCTGTTGGGACCCACCAAGGTCATTGCTGCTGTTGAATTATTTGCTTACATTGCAATTACATACTCAGTCATACACATTCAATTGCATAGGATTTGGCTTTGGTTCTGATTGGATGAGAGAGGGCTCCATGACTTGTTGGTATGATGTGTGGTTATTAGTTTCTGAGTGTTTCTTTCATCATTAGCAGTGTACGAAGGTTTTAGAATGAGGTTTTGTTTGATATGAGGTTCATTACCGGTATTGGGTGTGTTTGAGCAGCTGTTGTGGTCAAAAGTTATTCCTGTAAGCATCTGAGTTATGTGATACATCATGTGATTACATCTTGGGTTATGGTGATGGCTCGATACAGCTTATTCAAACTTATATAGTGTGTAGGTGCGAGATTCGGGTATTGTAAGGAATTCTGGATGTGGAAATTGGATTCTAAGCTTTACGGTCTAAGGTTGGAGTAATGATCTTCAGTTATATTGTGTTGTCAAACTTATATGGATTAGGGTGACGTGGGATCACCCCGGGGTATGTGTGTGGTAAGGTTACACGGCGGTTTGATGGCTTTGGAACAACTCTAGGCACGTTCGAAGACAAACGTACGTTTAAGTGAGGGAGGATGTAACGACCTGACCAGTCGTTTTGAGCATTTGTACTTTGCTCGGTAGTTTGAGGGCATGAGTAGCTCGTATGATGTATTATGACTTATGTGACTCGTCGGTTTTGGTTTTCAGGTTATTCAGAATCGATTTGGAGGAATGAATTTCATGATTTAAGCTTTAAGATGGAAGAGTTAATTAAGTTTGAATTTTGTGAATTTGACCCAGAAATGGAGTTTTGATGGTTCCGTTCAGTCCGGATTTGCATTTGGATGTTCTTAGAAGGATTCGGCACTAATTGGCAAAAATTGGAAAAATTTTAAGGTTTGAAAAATTCATAAGTTTGACCGAAAGTTGACTTTGTGGATATCGGATTCGGATTGTGGTTCCTGGAATTTGAATAGCTTCATTATGTTAGTTGGGACTTGAGTGCAAAATTTGAGTTCATTCCGATTGATTTGATATGTTTTGGCCCGAGTTTTCGAAGTTGAAAGTTGAAAGTTTATTTAAGTTTGATTTCAGGTGCGATTCATCGTTACAATATTGTTATGTGTGATTTGAGGCCTCGAGTAGATTCGTGTTATGTTATGGGACTTGTAAGTATATTCGGACGGGGTCCCGAAGGGCTGGGGTGAGCTTCGGACGAGGTTCGGATTTGTTTGGATCATTTTTGGCTAAATTGCTGGTGGTAGATCTAGTGTGATCGCGCCAGCGGCTGGTTTGCACAGGTGCGATGGTTGCAAAAGTGAGGAAGGAGTCGCAGAGGCGAGGTGAGTGCTGGGTGAGGAAGACCGTTGAAGCGGAAGTTTGGAGCCCCTATGCGGATGCGCAGGTGTGCAGTGATGGAGTGTAGGAGCGAGGTATTGCGCAGGTGCGGATGGTGGCTTGCACCTGCGATGTCACAGAAGTGGGTATTTTGTCCGCAGGTGCGAGGGTCGAGTTCTCAGCTGGTTCTGCAGAAGCGGAGGTTATGTCCCAGAAGCAATGCCGCAAAAGCGGCTAATTGTTCGCAAAAGCAAAGATGCTGGGCAGAATGCTATAAATCGAGGTTTTTGGTTCTTTTATCATATTCTGATATTGGGGGCTCGGATTGAGACGACTTTTGAAGCAATTTTCATCACAAGGATTGGGGTAAGTGTTCTACACTTGGTTTTGATTTTATATCATGAATCCATCTTCACTTTTGGCAATTGGTTGGTGAATTTTAAAGAGAAACTGGGGATTTTTGTCTAAAACTTCATAAAAGCAAACTTTTGAGTTTTGAACGTCGATTCGGAGTCGGATTTGAGTGAAATTAGTATGGTTGGACTCGTAATTGAATAGATTGTTGGATTTTGTGAGTTTCGTCGGGTTCCGAGCGCGGGCCCAAGTTGGGCTTTTTGACTTTTGATTAAAGATTCGATCTTTATCATTTGGAATTGTTTCCTTAGGCATTAATTGATGTATTTGAGTTGCTTTTGGCTAGTTTCGAGCCGTTTGAAGGTCGGTACGCGCGGGATGGCATTTTTGGAGCATTGCATGGCCTGCTCGATATTGGATTTGGCTTGTTCGAGGTAAGTAATATTTCTAAACTTGGAGCTGAGGGTATGAATCCTAATTATACATGTTATGTGTTTGGTATTGAGGTAATGCACATGCTAGGTGACGGGCGTGTGGGCGTGCACCGTGTGAAATGTGAAGCCATTATTTTTGTGGTACTGTGTAGTTACTTGATCTTTTCCGGAACCATGAAATCTCTAAGTACTAGAGCTTTTGAGCTATGATTCGTGCTAGAAACCATGTCTAGGCCACATGCTTATTCTGTTGGGACCCACCGAGGTCATTGCTGCTGTTGAATTATTTTCTTACATTGCTATTACATACTCAGTCATATGCATTCATTTTCATATCATATTTCAGTCTCTGTCACCATTTATTGATACATCACATCATCATTTTTGGGTTGAATTTCATGACATTGTGAGCCCGAAAGACTGGAGAGATTGATGACTGAGTGAGGCGAGGGCCTGATGGTGAGGATATTTATAGGATTGGGTTGCGTGCCGCAACATGTTTTATTTGTTTATTACATGATTGGCTTGTTATAGTGCTTGGGCTAAAAGAGCCCCTCCGGAGTCTGTATACACCCCTAGTGACCGCAGGTTCCTACTGAGTGGGAGTGCCGAGCAATTGGGAGGATTGAGTGGCTATGAAGTTTGAGTGACTGGGAGGACTGAGTGAATTGATACTCTGAGAGTATGCATATGATTTTATCACTGAGTTGCATCGCATTGACGTGCACACTTGACATATAGGCGTAGAGATTCGTCATGATGTACGATGTTGCGTCATTCATGGCTTCACATACTCATCGACATGTAGGCATAGAGATGTATTTTTCTCATGCTATTTGAAAATTAAACATCTTATCTGTTGTTGAAAAGTTTTGGGAAAAATCACAGTTTTACAAAACATACTCAATTTTGGTGATTTCGGTAAAAGATTTGGATTTTCACTGATAAACTTGAAAAGCAGGCCTGTTTTTCTGGAACTATGAACGAGCTGAGCATTTTATCTCTGAGCTAGTTCTTTTATTACAACCATTATGTTGTTATGAACTACTGTTGGCTATTGGTGTTGGACCCCCTCCCCTCCCTCCCCCCCCCC
>MCJB01051833.1:12840-29125 GCA_002018475.1 Nicotiana obtusifolia
CCCCGTATTCCAGCTCGTCACTACTTTCAACCTAAGGTTAAATTTATTACTTATTGAGTACATGGGGTCGGTTGTAATCATACTGCACTTTTGCACCTTGCATGCAGATATTAGATGTTGATGTTGCTGTGATCGACGAGAGCTGGATTTGAAGACACACCTTCGTTCCGGTTGTAGCCGCCTCTTGTTCATGGTAGCCTTAGATTTATAAAAACTTGTTTATATACATTTCGAACAGATGATGTATTCGTTTCATACCAGCTTTGTAAATTCTAATTAGAAGCTCATGATTTGTACTACCAGTCCTTGGGGAATTTTTATATAAAATGGTGTTTTATCATTTCTTATCTTAATAAATCTCATTAAATTGGATAGTTGTTAATTGGCTTACCTGACAGGTTGGGTTAGGTGCCATCACGATTAGGTGGATTTTGGGTCGTGACATATACACATCCCCTTCTAGCTCACCATTAAGGAAAGTTATTTTCACATCCATTTGTCATATTTCATAATCATAGTATGCGGCTATAGCAAGCAAAATCCCAATTGATTTGAGCATTGCCACGGGAGAAAGTATCGCCATAGTCGACTCATTCTTTCTGACGATATCCCTTGGCAACAAGACGGGCTTTGTAGGTCTCCACATTTTCGTCTGCTCCAATCTTTTTCTTAAAAATCCATTTACAACCTATATGATTTGTATGCTTTGAAGGTTCAACTAAAGTGCACACTTTATTTTCCTTCATGGATTCCATTTCGGATTCCATGGCCTTTTGCCATCTCTCGTAGGTCTTAGGGTCATCATCATTATGATCAACCTCATTTGATATATCATCTTGTACCATTAGATTTAATCTAGTTGGTACATGACATTCTCGTGTAGACCTTCTAAGAGATGCTTGTGCAACTTACTCACCTTGTGCTGGATTTGGTTGTTGTTCAATTTGATTTGGAACTGGTTCATTAACCTGTTCGTGAATTACATTTTGTTTTTGAACTTCAACTGTTGAAGATGGCAACTTCTTTGTCAACTTCAAAACATCCAATAAAGGTTGTTCAATTTATGTCTCATGATCTCAATTTTGTGTTGATTCATTAGTTTCTTGAACTTCATCAAGTTCTATTTCTCCACTATAATTTCCTTCCAAAAGAAATTCCCTTTCCAAAACAATTGACCCTCTAGCCACAAACACTTTATGGTCAGAACGGTGAAATAAATAATATCCTATTATTTCTTTGGGATACCCAATGAACCTACACTTATCAGATCTTAAGTCAAGTTTATCAGACTGCAATCTCTTAACATAAGCTGGACAATCCCAAACTTTAATATGTTTAAGATTAGGCGTACGTCCTTTCCACATCTCATATGGTGTTGTGGAGACTGACTTAGTGGGAACTTTATTAAGTAAGTATGTTATTGCTTCCAAATCATATCCCCATAAATTTATTGGAAGATCAGTGATCATATATCTCACCATATCTAATAAGGTTCGATTTCTCCTTTCAGACAAATCATTGTGTTGTGGTGTTCCTGGAGGTGTTCACTGTGAGAGAATCCCATTCTCTTTGAGATACCTAGTAAAATCTTTACTAAGATATTCTCCACCTCTATCAGACCTTAGTACTTTGATACTTTCACCTTGTTTCTCAACTTCACTATGGAATATTTTGAACATTTCAAAAGATTTAGACTTATGTTTCATAAGATACACAAATTCCTATCTTGACATATCATCAGTGAAGGTGATGAAGTAAGAATATCCACCTCTAGCTTGATTTTCATGGGCCTACAAACATCTGTATGAATTAATCCCAATAATTCAGAAGCTCTTTCTCCCCTTCCAGCAAATGGTGATTTGGTTATTTTTCCTTTGAGACAAGATTCACATGTTGCATATGATTCAAAATCATACTTGTCAAGGTACCCTTCCTTGTACAACTTTTAAATTTTTTCCTCTCCAATATGACCAAGTCGACAATGCCAGAGGTATGTGTGATTCACTTGATCATCTTTTCTTCTCTTAAGAGTAGAAACATGCATAATCGAATTTGCATTCACACTAGGTAAGATAGAAACATCATTTTAGAGATAGCCATTCGCATATAAATCATCACCATTATAAATAGAGCAAATAGCATTGCCTATGGTAATACGAAATCCATGCTTATCCAACATAGAAGCTGAAATTATGTTCGAAATAAATTTAAGAACATAATAACAATCATCCAGCATACGTACTTTGCCCAAAGGCATTATTAAAGAAATTGATCCTGCAACTATTGCTGCAACTTTTGCACCATTTTCAACTTGTAGATTAATTTGTCCCTTCTTTCGTCTCCTACTTATCTTGAACCCTTTCAACATATTGCACATGTTATTACACTGCCACTATCTAATAACCACATTGAAGAATTAGTAGTAGCTAAAGAAACCTTGAAATTTTTTTTCATTAATGTCTCACATTACTTCTTGTCCTTTAGAGTTGCAAGATACTCATTGCAGTTTCTCTTCCAATGCACTTTCTTCTTACAGTGAAAACATTCAACATCATTTACTGATTGTAAGATCAATTCTTCAGAAAGCTCTTTACCAAGCTTGTACCCCAACTTTTCAAGTTCTTCGGTAAGATCAATTACATGATTGACATGGGATCCAATTGGAGAGTTTTCAATGTCCAACTGTGTATCAACCATCTTCTTAAGATGTCCAATGATTACAGTTGGATCCATATTCTGATGTTCCTCTGGAGTTCAGAACTCATAGAAGCGAGAATGATGCATTAATAGTAAGACATTCTTCCAAGTATTTTTGATAAACCTTGGTGCCTTCAACATCATTCTCTGGTGGGACTAGCTTTGCAGGCTTATCGATCACATCATAAAGATACATGAGAACAATTCTCAAATTTTTTATACCAGTTATCAAAGTTTGGTCCTACCAACTTGTTGGTCTCAAGTATTTCACGCAGTGATATTACAGACATATTGAGAAATCTAAAATATAGAAAAGAAAATACAATAATATAAAAATATATTTACATATATCATAAAGACATCGATTTTTATCCAAATGATATTTCCTCTAATGATTTAAACTATTTACCCTCGTTATAGTTTAAGAAATCTTTATTTCTGTTAATGGAGTAAAGGAATCCTTTAACAATATTCACAAGCCCCTTGGAAGTCAAGTCGTTGCTCACATATATTTTAAAGGTTGGTACTCTTAAAAATTGCATCTCCATACAATGTTCTCAAATAGCTCTATGTCAAATAGTCCCCTGGTAGTCAGTTCGATCCTATTGGCATAGTTGAGTTCAACCATCATGATAGCAAATAACTTATTAAATTTTATATTCCCCGGGTAGTCCAGCGTCTAGTGTAAAATTAAATAATTCTTTCAATCCATGCATCCAATGCAATAAATAATTTTAATATATTCTCGAACTATAAGTCTCCTGGTTGTCAAGCCGCTCCTTATAAACAAGAAATAAATAAAATTATTTATTTTGATGGATTGCTTTACAATAAAATATCTTATATTTTATTATTTAAAAACTCAAATTTTAGTAGGAGGGAATTGTTATTAAAAATAAATTTTTGATAACATGATGAATAAATCATTTATAGCGGATGAATTTAGTTCAAGTTGTCTACATGCGTAGTCCTAAATTAATTTACATCACATGTAATAAATAATTCAAAATTATTTAACAAACAAGCACGTGACATCAAAACGAAATTCAATATTCTTCTAACATGTTTATTTTATATATCACATAAAAATAATTCATGCCAAAATATTATTATTAATTAACATCTCATAAACTAATAACAATTAAAAGAACAGTAGAATCCAATAACCTATTATAGATTACTGTCGTATCTAATACAAAATTTCAAATTTAAGTTACGAACTATCTTAGTAGTTTAACTTATATGGATACATATTTTATTCATAATAAAATAATATCAATCATGCATTCAAACAGTTTTATTATTGCACAAGACACATGGATAATGATTTGAACTCTTCAAATATTGTAACGATCCGATCGATCGTTTTGAGATCTAGTGCGTAGTTTGGCGGTTTGAGGCCTTGAGTAGCTTCATTTCATGTAATACGACTTGTACGTGTGGTCGGAATTGGATTTCGGGGAGTTCAGAGTTGATTTGGAAAGAAAATTCTAAATTAGGAAGCTTTTAAGTTGGAAGAGTTGACTAAGGTTTGACTTTTGAATAAACGATCTCAGAATCAAGATTTAAAGGTTTCAATAAGTTCGTATGATGATTCTAAACTTGGACGTATGTTCGGATTGATATAGAAAGTTGGCATCCTGGGAGCATTTCAGCGCTTAATATGAAAAGTTGGCGTTTTGAAGGTTTTCAGAATTTTTTTAAGTTTGATTTGAAGTGGACTTTGGTGTTATCGATATCCGTTCGAGATTTCGAACCTTGGAATATGTTTGTATCATGATTTGTGACTTGTGCGTAAAGTTTAGCGTCATTCCGGAATGTTTAAGAACGAATCGGACGTGTTCGTCGAAGTTTAAATGTTTGGAAGTTTAAAAAAAGGTTTCGATCATCGATTCTTAATTTTAATATTGTTTGGTGTGATTTAAGGTCTTGAACAGGTTCATATTATGTTTTAGGACTGGTTTGTATAACTGGTCGGGGTCCCGAGGGCCTCGGGTGTGTTTCGGAGGTGTTTGAATTGTGTCGCGCTCTTATTTGATGTTCCGACGTCGTTTCTTTGGGAATAAAGGTCACTATTTCAATAAAAAGACTTTTTATTTGTGATTGGATTGAAACATTAGATCTGTATCGTAATTATGGAGACATAGCAACAAGAATCGTCGAATTCCGATATCGTATGAGAGAGTTATGCCCATTTTTGTGTCGGACAAAATTGCTGGTTTCTGGTGCGAAGTTTTGTTCTTAGCGAACGCGACAGAGGTTCCACAAACATGAAGAAGGATTTTTGGATTAACCGTTCAACGCGAAATATTGCAATTCGCGCGAAGATGTCCGACAAAGGCGAAGAACAAAAATCGCCTAGACAGTGTTTTAAATGGGCAGACCGAACATGTTAGTAGTTTGAGCATATCTTGAGTTCTAGAACTCCGTTTGAGGTGATTTTTGTGGCGTTGTTCTCGTCTCAACAAGGGGTAAATATCTGACCTTTATTTTTATTTTTTTCCATGATTATTTTCATTGGTTATTGTTTTTATCCGTATTTGAATTGTAAAAACTAGGATTTTGAGCCCCAAGGTTGAGAAATGGTAAATCCTTGATTTCATGGACGAAATTGGATAGTTTTCAGGATATAGATCATATGAATTATGGGTAATATGTATTTTTAATAATTTTTAAAATCCGGGCACATGGGCCCGAGGGTTGACTTTATTGACTTTATGAGCGGAATTTGGAATTGTTATAAATTGATTAATTATAAGCAATGGAGTATATTTTGATTGATTTGCACGTTGTTTGACTAGTTTCGGAATGTTTGGCTTGGAGTTGAGGTGTTAGAGAGGCGTTGGAGCCGGTTATGGAACTTCGGAGCGAGGTAAGTCTCCTATCTAACCTTGTGAGGGGAAACTATCACCTAGGTGATGTAATTGTTATGTGCTACTAGTTGTGGGTGCTACGTGTGCACGAGGTGATGAGAGTCTGTATGTAGCTAAAGCATGTTTATGTCCGAGTAGACTTAGGACTTTATCATATAATATTTGAATTGCTTGGACTCATTTTGCTAGCTTAGTTAATTGAAATTATAACTGAAATTGATTTAGAAACATATAAATATATTAGGCGAGCTTTATCACCTTAAGTTGTTGCCAAGATATTTGATAAACGTAAGCGGTATATTTATTATTATGCATCTGTATCTGTGTTATAAGCATGTGACTCGTAATTCAATAAGTTTCTTCATTTCTTGTGGGGTGGGCTAAACGCCTCAACAGTATAATAGATGCATCTATGGTTCGTACCGCTCGATCCTCGGCAGTGCACATAATATTCTGGATCAGGCCGAACGACCTTGGCATAATCGTGCGTTTTATCGCTAGCAGTCCGAATGTTCACGAGATTATCCTTACACTGATTCTTGGCCTTTTATATGGTATTCCTTATCCGTTTGATACTGACACTTAATATATCTGAGCCGTTGAGATAGAATACAAGACAGAGAAAATCATACCCTTTAAAGGAAATTTTTGAAAGATTATGTAACTTACAGTTTTACGCCATTATTGTTGTGTGCTTCATATCTGCTTATGATTTATTATATTGACCTCTAGTAAGTGTCGATGTTGACCCCTTGTCCCTATTTCTCCGGAGTTAGGCTAGATGCTTACTAGGTACGTATTGGCTTACGTACTCATGCTACACTTCTGCACTAAATGTGCAGGATCTGTCAGGTTCAATTGGTGGTCATCTTGGGGCGTAGGCACAACTGTTGAGGAGACTTTATGATGAGCTGCGTTCCAAGCTACGTATCACAGTCCATAGAGTCTCCACCGTACTATTTACTTTATCCTGTCTTATTTATATTTCGGACAAATATTGTATATTTATTGTACTCCTTAGTAATGTTCATGCACTTGTAACACCAGGTTTTGGGGCGTCCTAGAATTGTTTTATGATTTCTCTTACCATTGAGACACTACTACTTTATATTTTACTTAAATCATACGTACATACAATTTTTGATGCATCGATCTCTCTATCTGATAAAATAATAAAATGAACAATTAAGTTGGTAGTTCACCGTTGGTTTGCCTAATAGCGACAATAGGCTTCATCACGACCTATAGTAGATTTTGGGCCATGACAAATATAATCTTAAAATATTTCGTAAATAAATTTTAGACACGAGAAACCATGACTCTGATACCACTGAAGGATGGCATATTGTCACTACCCGGATTTTTCACCCTCGGGAGTCAAGATGGGGCCTACTAGTGAAAGCTAGGCAAGCCAATCAACCGAATTATTTACCTTCTTTTCATTTCTATATTCATTACAACTTAAAACCAACAACTAATAAACAACAGAACTTAACGAGCGGAATAATAAAATTTCAGACTTTAAAATACCGCTAATAAAATCTCCTTAACGAACTACCCAAGATTTCGTGTCACAGCTTCACAGACTGTCTAAGAGTACAACAAATAAGGGTCTGAAGAAATAACAAAGTAGTCTCTGGGACTATATAAAAGAAATAGGTAGAATAGATAGCGGGAGAAACCAAGTCCTGCGGACGCCTGTAGGACTACCTCGGGTCGCCTGATAAATAAGAAGCTAGAAGCCCACTACGGTCCGAAATCTACAGCGCTGGGATCTGCACAAAAGAGTGCAGAATGTAGTATCAGCACAACCGACCCCATGTGCTGGTAAGTGCCTGGCCTAACCCCGGCGGAGTAGTGACGAGGTTAGGACCAGACTCCAAATAGACCTGTGTAGTTATACATATATATATATATATATATATATATACACACACACACAGACACACATCTACAGCGGAAAGATAGAAGTAATTAAACAATTAAAGCTGGGGAAGGGAAACATGCTTTGAGGTAGCAGATAAAACAGATCATCAAAGAATAATAAGGAAACTATAATTTAACTTCTAACACGAATAAAGTGAAATACAGGAAACATTCACTTTCAGTTCCATCTTGTTGCAGGCGTGCAACCTGATCCCATTTCTCATATCTTGTGGTAGGCGTACCACCCGCTCCCATTTTATTATATCTTGTGGTAGGCGTACCACCCGCTCCCATTTCATCATATTTTGTGATAGGCGTACCACCCGCTCCTATTTACATCATATTTTGTGGTAGGCATACCACCCGCTCCTATTTACATTATATTTTGTGATAGGAAATTTCAACTAAATACATAATTAGTGCAAAACTCACATGTTAAATTGACTTCTTTGACGAATCAACATCATAAAATCCATGAAAGGATAAAAACAACGAAACCAAAAGAAAAAAAAAATAAAAAGAGAAAACAGTAGTGTCAAATTCCTATTTAGCAATATCCATTTTCCAGCAAGCGAGCAAACAATAGCGTCAAATTCCTATTTACCAATATTCTTGTTTACGGCTTCAACGAAATATCAAATAAGAGAACCAACTTGAGTTCATAATCATTATCTCAAAAATATAGTAGTAACACTTTGCTCATTGCTAATTCTACATTGTATAGTTAAAGTCAAATTCCATGAGTAAATAATACATATTACTGTAATAGCTTAGGAAGACGTGAATGCTTTTAACAATTTTAACAATGGATCCCTCAAAGACCAAACCAACTCATTAAGCAGTTAACAACATCGCACAACTTTCACTCTATTATAATTGCACAAAACGGAAGATCACAACATTACATCTCACCCAAAAAAAGAAATTTGCAAGGTCAAAAGTCAATATACATAAATTTTGCAAATCTGTAATTCAAAAGCACATATTAAAATATCTCATTCTATTGGGTTGTAATATCTCTAAGTTTGGAATCAATTATCAAGTTGGGAAAGAAACAACAATTTACATATATCAAAGTGAACAGGTCACAGGAGTACTATCAGTTATTATGCTTTGCCCCTTTGATTACTAGCTTTTTTTTTTATTATCTTATTTTTTGGGGGAACAAGTAGCACTAGTCAGAAAAAGGGAACTCACGGTCATGCTCGACACCAACGTATAGATACTCGTCCCCATGCCTGTACGTCGTACTCAACAAGAAGCAATTAACAAATAGGACGCAACTCCTAATCCCTCAAGCTAAGGTTAGATCGGACACTTACCTCGCTTTGCAACCAAATTCAAGATTCCAACAAACCTTCGCCTTGAAACTTTGTGTCCGAAGGTTTCAAATCTTAGTTAAGCTTTCCAATGTCGAAATATAAATTCCAACAACTCCGATATCGACAGAATTCCAAAACCTTCTATTATATTTTCCGATAAATCAGTCTCCCTTTTGCGAAGATTTCACAATAGTTGAATAAATACAATCTACTAATTTTCAGAGTTGAAAATAGTTAACTTTCGGGTCCGCAAACTCGAAACCTCGAACGATCTCGAATTTCGGCTTCGAACAAAAGAATTCGGCCAAAACTATATTTTCAGTAAATATGTACTCTAAGAATGATGTTCTTTTCTCTTCGTTGCTATTTTGTCGTATCAAATTGCTCCTGTTTTCTAAAATCTCGTTTTTTTCCTTCTATGTTTTTTAATCTTCTTTGTTTCTTCCTCACTTTTTACATTCTTTTTCCGAAAAATTTCCCCTATGCAAGTGTAAGTGTGTGCTATTTATATGGAAAATCCTAAAGTCCTAACCGTATGTGTGTATGATCATGGGATTGGATTGAGGGGATAGTTGGGGAATGGGACGTGGGGAGTTGAGAAAAATGGGGATTGGGAAATGAGGGATTGGGGGGAGCAGATCATGGGTGATTAGTTAGGATATTGTTCTTTTGTATCTTACTTTTGTTCTTCTCGTTAGTTTTTGTTTATGTTCTGAAAATTTTATACAGACTGCACATGCAAATCGAGGTGAGGTATAAAGGAGGTTTTTAAGCCTCGAAACACTAAATTCAATCTAAAAAGAAGTGATGACCCTTTGGGTCGTCACACATATAGATGTTCGTAACATGCAGCGGAAGACAATAACAATTTTAGGTAGAACGTTTCGTGTTTAAAATTTATTTATATGTCAAAGATCGGATCTAAGACGTACCTGGTAAAGAGAGTCTTGTTTTAAAATTTTTCGATAGTACGAATACTCTATGCATATCCACACTGAGACCGGTCCTTGCTATCAACTCTTTGATCAATGAAACATGCGAACAAATTGATTGAAAAATTTATGCTCGAATATTATTTTCTCAAAAACTTCAGCTAAAACCCTGACACGAGAGTGATTTCATGCCAAGAATATATCTCTGTTGGTTTTCGGCTCCTCCAAACCTTTTGTACGCTTCTTTTCTTTTTCCATTGGCCTCTTGACCCTTATAGATGTATTTATATATCACTTAAGCTAACAATACTTTCCACTAGGTTAAGAAAAAAATAAATACGTGATTTACTTCTTTTACAATTTCATTCCAAAATTGAACTTTGCAAAACTTTTCCTATTAGAAAACTAAATCACATTCCATACAGGAATGGAAGCCACGTCCATTATGGACCTTTTAATTCAATCCAAACTGAATAGTACAAAAATCCCAGTCTTAACGGTATGTGCATGATTGAAATAAGCCGACAAGTCCTTTTGGACTTTTACGTTAATCCAATTACAAGATTAAATTGATATTATATACGATCTTCATATAATTAATATCAATTAATGTGTTATATATATATATATATATATATATATATATATATATATATATTTCAACCAAGAGATATAATTTAATTTTTTATTTTAAATAAAAAACTTCAATTTGTTCACAATATTAATTATATCCTCTGTGTTAGCAAAAAATATATAATATTTCACTTGGAGTAATAACTAAATTTATTTGACTAATTAAAAGCCTTACTTAATTATCAAATAATAAAGTAATTTATCCTTTAGCAAAGATCAGAACACTCATTAGTATGCGACCCCATAGGTTCAATACTAAGCCGGTAGTATATTAATCACATCAATATACTAATCAAGGGTGGCATCTAGCAATACTCCTTAATGACCGGATAGCATAAAGTATACAATTTACTCTCAAGAACCCGTGGAAGAATAATGTAGTAATTCCTTCTATCCTTATATCTCTGGGTCACCCTAGGATATGGTTCTACTGTCAATCTTAATAGGCGACCAACTATGTTTTCATGTCAAATATAGTCGACCATTGAATGACCTAAGAAACTCTTTTCTTCTTTCATTCAATTGCCCTGGCCAAGGTTTTAATTTGGTCGTTTATAATCATGACAACATGGAGCTTAAACTCATTACCAAGAGTTGATAGATTCCATCTTGATCAATCACTAATTCGGCAAGTATTTAATCATACCCAATATCCTTTCAACTATCACCCTAGGGCCATAGGTGTCTAGTATCAAAGCACAATAAATAACTTGTCAATTACTATAACGATCTCAGGTCAAAGAAAAGTCTTAGATCACATTCTTCAAGAGTCTTATTAACAGTTTATGGTAATTCTAACAATTAGAAATTATCCAATGAGTCGGTTCAATGATCATACCTCTATATGCATCATCTATCTATGTGATTTAGTTAATGAGATCAACTAATCTTTATTCCATAAAGGAGATCACATAAATATCAATCTAACCGGATTACTAATGTCCAAAGTAATAATCCTATGATCATGAACAAATTTAGATTAAATTATAAGAAACTTCACTCTCATTATCATGATCTCCATTACGATGACAAGTCTCAAAATTTAATCAAAGACCTTATTAAGTTAATCAAACAGTTAATAATAACTATGATAAAAGAATATCAGATGTCATATATTTTTATATCAAATAACATTCACAAAAAATATGTTCAAATCATTAATCATGAGATTGGATCTAGGGCATATCTATTATACCCCTAAAAGAAGAGGAAAAATAAGATTAGTTATGGGTGCTCACTCAATATTTATCCAATATTTTTATAATTATCTATGTAAATTTACTAAATCTAGTCAATGATAATAGGTGCTTGAGCACCCACAAGGAACAATGTGGATCCGCCACTGAACTTATTCCCCTATAATATCATTGTTACTCTACTAGAATCTTGAGGACAAGATTCTTATTTAGGACAGAAGTATTGTTACGAATCAAAATTGGGAGCCTAAAGTCAAAATTTAACTAGAGGGGCCTTAAGCTTTTCTTTTAAAAATATCATATATACTTTTATCTGAAGTATATTCTAACTTTTTGAGATGCAAAGTTTATAACTGACAACTTTTAATAATTCTTTTTTAATTAACTAAATAGTTAACCCATTTAATTTCTCTGGAGACATTATTAATCTTAAGTAAGATTTTATCAGTTTTAATTTTGAAAAATTACTTTTTTTAGATATAACTGTTACAGGAATTGTTAACATTCTTTTATAAGTAATATAGGACATTTGGAAAAAAAAATCAAGTCTTTTATGTCATTGAGTATATTAATTAGAATATTATTTTCAGTTTGTACTTATTTCACTTAGAAATTGCAAATATTTAGCAAAATCACATCAGTTGCAAATCTTTCTTGTCTACATTTATGTTTAAAAAAGAAATCAGACCTCTTTCTTTTTCATATTGTACTTTTTTACGGTAAATACTCAATATTTTAATACAAAATTACAAAGACTTATTACTAGTAATAAAAAGTGGGGCGTCCAAAAATTTGAAGCCTAAAAACCTTGCTTCACCGGCTTTACCCTTCAACCGGCTCTGGATGACGTCGAAGAAGCTACTGGTTGAGAAGAAGCCAAAGGGGCAGAAGACTTTAAAAAGGTTAATTTGGGATTGAGCCCCAAGAGGTATAATTAGAAGTTGGTTAAAAAGGACAGGGGTTGGCAAGGATAAGTTATGCGAATTGTTGTTAGGAAAGTCCCCACTCCTGGTTTCTCTCCCTCATCTATTTCTCTTTGTGGCTTTGTGCCTCCCCCTATCTTTCTCTCTGTTACTATCCTTTAATATTGTCGCTTTTCAGTGTAATTCCTATATTCTCAATATCAATATATCAATCCTGTTGTTTTTGTATTTGGTTGTGAAATTTGGGTTCATGACACTTTTGACTTCTTTCCAACTTCTGTGAAAAGTTACATCTAGGAATTGATCGCCTTAGAAGTTATAACAAATGGTGGTGGGCCGATCCACATATATTCCTATGGGTGCTAGAGTATCCATTGCTTCACAAGCAGTACTAGTATTTTGTATGGATAATGATCAATAATTTATCAATTATGTTTATTGAGCACCCATCAACGAAGAAATTGGTGGGTGCTTTGGTCTTTGAAGTAGCCGAAGGAACGGTTGTTTGGCCATAAAAAGAGTTTTTTTTTCCGAAATATTTTTCACCTTTTTTCGAAATCTGTGTTTGGTCATGAAGTTTTCACTTGAATATGAATTTCGGAATTTCAAAAATTTGAAAAACTCTAAAAACTTATTTTTCAAAATTTTCACTTCAAATCACTCACAAAAATTCAAAAACAGCCCAAAATTATATCTATGTCCAAACACAACTCTAATTTTGCAAATACCATTTTTACTTGAAAAAAATATCACTTTTTTCCAAAATTCTACAGTTCTTATTTCCAAACGCCCTTACGTTCATTTCAACTCATTTTTTTTCTTTTTACCTTTTATCGTGAATTGCTCAGCTCTTTTTTAATCCCCAATAATGGCTTTCCTTTTCTTTTTCTTTGCCATTTTATTTTGTTTTACCTTTCTTTTATTCTCTTTTCAATTTTTACTACTTTTTCCTTTGTTTTCTTTCTAGACTAGTCCTGCACTAAATTTTAGTGTAACAAATAATGCTATTATTCATCACTTTTTTAAGTATGAAAACTCTGAAGACAAATGTAAATATACTAATCCCTTAATGATAACATTAAATATGCTTGTCAAATATTTTTACCATCAAATTTCAAAATATAGTTGTGCGGTTATAATTTGTGGTCGTAATAAGTCTTCGTTAAAAATATTGGAGCACCCACGGTTTTAAAATTCTAGATCCGCCACGAACAAATGCAATTAATAACTTACTATATTTATGTTCTGCTTGCAGCTATTTCGACATCACCTTGCCGATTATGTTTGTCGTGTCATGAGGGTGTCTCCTTTCGGATACTACTGCGACATGTTATTTGAAATCATAAAAAATGGTAATAACCTATATTTTACCAAAAAAAGGATGTGTGTTTTTCATTCTGTTTATGCTTAACTAGCTTAGCACAGATAGTTTTTGATGCAGTGTCACTTGAGCGGATACATTCCTTAATCCCCTTCACTTGAAAGTTAAGTTTGTTTCACTTGGAAAAAGAATTGATACCTTCTCCATCTTTGAGAATGTAGTTGAAAGTTTCTTACAATACCTGTATTATCATGTCTTAAAACTTTGAAACAAGAATACTTATGTTGTGACTGAAATAGCTGACTGGGAAGCCAACAAAGCTGCCACAAAGGATGGTCACATGGATTAGACACGTAGGAGTTTTAGAAGAATTATTCCTCCAAAAAGACTTGGAGATTACGTTTGGAAAGGTGATGGTCACGTGAATAAGGACAAAGTTGGTTAGGCAAAAGAGTATAAGGCAAATACTGATATGAGTGCTCTCTGTTTTCTCCCTTTTTTCTTCTAGTTCCCCATCTCCTTCTCTATTATCCCTAGTTATCTACTTCTAGTACTTCTTATTGTAATTCTGCTTTTGAGTAGTAGTCTGGTTATCAGCAATTGTAATTTTGAGCTAAGTTCCTACTAATATAGGTTGGGATTTCATTACTGAATTTTGTTCCAACTTATAATTCTGTCTACAAAATTCGAGACGAGAAGACTCAATAGTACTGTAGTTTATCTGAATTGAGTTTCAAGCCAATGACAAGCCAATATGATAATTCCGGATAAGAAAAATATAACTATTAAATGTTGTTGAAAATTATCTCATCGTTAATAGTCAAACTTTATGTCAATGAATCCCTTAAGTTCTCCACATTTGACTGTTGCTTCTCGTTGTCATCATTTATATGGATTGTCGCATGTTCTCATTTCTCGCTTTTTCCACCTAGTTTGTCTACATCATTGTTGTACTCTGCAATTTGTTTCGGTCTAATGGGTTCCCTGACTCTGTTAAAATAATTGCAGAGCAACCTTATCACAACATCCCAAATATTGGTGCTGCTGATGCCTGGAGTCCGAAGAAATGAATTTATTCACATCATGAACAAATGCGGTATTGTCTGGGAAAGTTAGTACTAAACTTTACTCTACAGGAATTCAAGGCAAGCTGATGTAAACATTCAATCTTGGAAGCTTATAAAGTTTTATTAGTGATAAAATATACAGTAACATTTTTTACCTGACTTTGTTATTGACATGCGAGGTTTATCTCCTACATTTCTTCTGTTTGTTATAGAAACTGACAGAAGAAGAGATGGCAACAATAGATAAAATCTGCAAGGAGGCGGCAAATTCTTTGTTGTTTTTTATCCTGATATTATAAAAGGACTTCATCGACAGGGTAACTTGTGTAATTTGATGTTCATGTCTATCTTGATGATCGTTTTAAAGGTAACTTGTGTATTCAATTTGGTTTTGATCTTTCTTTTTGTTACTTGTTTCATTTTTTACTTGCTTAGACAACTTTATCAAGTTTTTCTTATCTGGATTAGTCATTCTTGGCTTGGCATTATTCATTCTTGTTTCGTTATAATCTGTTAACAATAGATGATCATCATTGAGTATCCAACCACCTGAAGAGGAAGAAGTTGGTTGAGTTTAGCTCATTCAGTGTGAAAGAGTTGGGATTCTACTTCTACTCTTGCTGCGCTGTGAGATCACTTCGTACAGAAAGTAAGTCTGGATGACTACATAAGAAAGTTTAGCTAATTATCGTGACATATTCATCTAACTTAGAACTAATTATAGATAAGTTTTGCCAAATCAGGAAGAGCACGATTCACTTAACTCCTTATTGTAACTAAACAAGAATTCATCTACTTCAGTTTTAAATACTAATCTTCCTTTTTTCCCCTTTCCATGAATTGATTCTTATCTGGAAGCAAGAACAGAGTTCTTGTCATTTATGAAGAAAGTACTAGTTATGCCATTAAGGCTTTTTGACTGGTAAACTAGAACATCTGTACAAAAATGAAAGTGCATTAGCTTTACATAATACGACCTTAATATTCCAAATGGAGCATGAAAAAACAACGAAGGGTGTAATTTTTGCTTAATCTATAGACAAGGAGATACACAGATTTTGGCAAGCCATATGATCGTACGGTATTGTTTCACTATGGACCTTTGGACGATCTTCATGCATGTTATTGATTTTTTTGGTAATTAATTAGGGGTCGTTTTGTGGGATGTATTAGGAAAAATAATATATGTATTAGATTTTGTATTATTAATTTCTTGTTTAGTTGTGTTTTTAATCTATGTATAACTAATACGTGTATTAGTTGTACATTATATTCAGTATTATTCTTATACATGGCAAACTTATGATATTAGCGATACAATAATTTTTATTACATAAATAAGTATGTATGAGGATAGAACTTCCCTTTCAAAACATTTTCCAAATCTTTTTAAAC
>MCJB01051833.1:53655-65752 GCA_002018475.1 Nicotiana obtusifolia
CCCCCCCCCCCGTTCAAATGCGAAGAATGCAAATTTAAACACGAAAGTCTCGCTCCTTTGAAGATTTCACTAGTGAATGTTGGGTAATCTTTGGTTCGATAGAAAGATTCACTTCCCATTAGGAACTTTGTTATAGAGTCAAATACTATCTAACCACCCCCCTAGTGGCTTGCACTCGTCAACGGTCGGGTAACCTTCGGCCCGATAGCCACTTTATTTCCCGGTAGGAATATCGCTATCGAGTAAAAGATCATCTAACCGTCCCATGGCGGTTCTCTATCTCCATACCTTGTTGTTTAAAGGTCTTATTTTTGCTGATGATGCTTTCTTCGTAGTATGCTTTCATTTACTGCCTCGTTAAAAACCTTACCAGAAAAACCCAATTGGGATAAAAACTGGAGGAAAGGAAAAATAGTGCAGCACATACTTCAGTATAGGCGGTGCTCATCAACAATAGTATCTTTTGAGGTGTGCCACATTCCAGTTGCTCAGTAATTTTACTCCGTCTTGATTTTCCAATTCGCATGATCTTTTTTCGATGATAGCTTAAACCCGGTTGGGGCCTTCCCACGTTGGACCTAGCTTTCTTGCATTGAGCTCCTGGGTATTTTGAGTCACTTTCCTTAAAACCAAGTCTCCCACTTTGAAATAACTGAGATTGGCTCTTCCATTGCAATATCTTTCCATTTTTTGTTTTTGGGCCACCATCCTTATATGCGCCAAGTCTCTACGTTGGTCAAGCAGCTAAAATCTGACCAATAATGCTTCGTTGTTTGCTTCTTCGCCCGCCCGAAAGTATCTCATTGTAGGTTCTCCTACTTCCACCAGGATCAGGGCTTCTTCTCTGTATACGAGAGAGAAAGGTGTCTCCCCTGTGCTTGATTTGGCCGTTGTCGGTACACCCATAGCACTCCTGGTAGTTCTTCGGGCCATTTGCCTTTGGCTGCTTCCAATCTCTTTTTGAGATTTTGGATAATCACCTTGTTTGTCGATTCTGCTTGACCGTTTGCGCTCAGGTGATAAGGCGATGATGTGATTCTTTTGATTTTCAGGTCTTCGAGGAATTATGTGACCTTTGCACCTATAAATTGTGGCCCATTGTCACAGGCTATCTATTTTGGCATCCCGACCCTACAAATTATGTTCTCCCATAGGAAATCTACCACTTCGCACTCGCCGATTTTCTTGTAAGGACCTTCTTCAACCCACGTAGAGCAGTAGTTCGTTAAATCAAAAAATATCTTACCTTACCGGGATCTGGTGGCAGCGGACTGACTATATCCATCCCACATTTTATGCATGGCCAGGGCGACAAAATCGAGCACAATAACTCTGCCGGTTGATCCACCAATGGTGTGTGGCATTGATACTTATCGCATTTCTGAACATAAGCCTTAGCATCTTGTTCCATCCGGGGCTAGTAGTATCTTAGCCTAATTAGCTTTATTACCAAAGATTCTGCACCCAAGTGATTTTCGCAGATCCCTTTGTGAACTTCTCTCATGGCATAATTAGCTTCGGAGGCTCCAAAATATCAGGCCAACGGGCCTTGAAAAGATTTTCTATGCAATTGACCTCCCCTGAAGCAGTATCAGGCTGCTTTAGTGCGCATCGTCGGGGATACCTTGGGATCTTTGGGGTAATTTTTCCATGCTCAAGATAGTCAATGATCTCATTCCTCAGTCCCAGACCAAATTGGTCGCATTTACTTCATAATAGCCGTCCACATCCAATACCGAATGCATAAGCTGCACAACCCTACTGGAGTCTGATCCCTTAATTTCTGTGGACGAGCCCAGATTGGCTAGTACATCTATTTTCGCATTTTCTTCCCTCGGGACGTGGGTAATTGACCATTCCCTAAACCGTGCGAGCACCTGGACTTTCACTACATATAGTTGCATGCGTTCCTATTTGGCTTCGAAAATTCCGTAGACCTAATTTACTACCAGTTGGTAATTACATTTGATTTCTATGACCTAGGAGTCCAGCCCCGGGCCAGCTTGAGTCCTGCAACTAAAGCCTCATACTCGGGTTTATTGTTAGTCAGAGGAACAGTCCTTATGGCCTGCCTTAGGGTTTCTCCCGAAGGCGTGATTAATACTACACCGAGCCCAAACCCTTTCACATTGGAAGCTCCATCCGTGAACAAGGTCCAGACTCCAGATGTCGATTCCAACACCATCACCGCTTCTTTGGTAGCCAAAGACAGCAGTCCTGGACTGAAATCGGCTATAAAGTCGGACAAAACTTGTGACATGATCGAAGTTCTAGCTTTGTACTCTACGTCAAATTCACTCATTTCGACTGCCCATTTGGCTAGTTAACCTGAAAGTTAAGGTTTGTGAAGGATATTCTGCAGTGGAAAGGTTGTCACCACGGCTACCGAATGACATCGAAAATAAGGCCTAAACTTTCGAGCAGCGACTACGAGAGCTAAGGCCAATTTTTTGAGATGTGGGTAGCGAGTTTCTGCTCCCGTTAGAATTTGACCAACATAATAAATAGGAGATTACGTACTTTCGTCTTCACGGACTAAAACGGCACTTACCATTACCTCCGAGATCGCTACGTAAATCAGTAACTGTTTGCCTTCCTTCGGTTTCGAAAATAATTGAGGGCTCGATAAATACCTTTTCAAATCCTTCAAATTCTACTAGCATTCTGGAGTCTATTCGAAATTGTTTTTCTTTTTTAGGAGTGAAAAGAAGTGATGACATTTTTCCGAAGACCAGGAAATGAATCTGCTTAAAGCGACTAGTCTTCTTGTCAACCTTTGAACCTCTTTCACGTTAGATAGCTGATCAGGGATGCCCTCGATGGCTTCAATTTTATCGGGATTAACTTCAATCCCCCTTTGTGACACCAGAAATCCTAATAATTTACCGGAGCTGATTCCGAAGGCACACTTTTCAAGGTTAAGCTTCACGTTGTGCTTCCTTAGGATGTCAAAGGTTTCTTGCAAGTGTTTAAGATGATCATATGTCTTCAAAGACTTAACCAGTATATCATCTATGTAAAATTCCATGGTTTTCCCTATTTGTTTCTCAAACATTTTTTTTACAAGCTTCTGATACGTGGCTCCAGCGTTCTTAAGCCCGAAAGGCATTACATTATAGCAATATGTGCCGAAGTTCGTTATGAACAAAGTTTTTTCCTGATCCTCGGGGTTCATCTTCATTTTGTTGTACCCAGAATAAGCGTCGAAAAAACTCATCAACTCGTGCTCAGTCGTCGCATCAATCATTTGATCAATGTTTGGCGGTGGGAATGAGTCTTTTGGGCACGTCTTATTTAGATCCCTATAATCTACACACATGCAAAAGTTGTTGTTCATTTTTGGTGCTACTACAAAATGTTAGCTAGCCAGTCCGAATACTTTACCTCCCGGAATAAACCGATATCAAACAATTGAGTTACCTCTTCTTTGACAAAATTGTTTCTGACCTCGGCAATAGGGCGTTTCTTCTACCTTACCGGAGGATGTTTGGATCCAAGCATAACTTGTGCATGGTCATTTCTGGTGGAATACCTGTCATATCCGCATGCGACCATGCAAAACAGTCAACATTAAATTTAAGAAGTTCAATAAATCCTGACATGAGCTCGGGGTTTAGTCCTGTCCCTAAGTGAAACTTCCTTTCCAAGAATTTCTCAAATAATGCGACTTGCTCAAATTCTTCCGCTGTGGAATTTTTTTGCATCCGTCTCTTCTAGTACCTGAAAATATCTTGGTAGCTAATAGGATTTCGACAACTCCTCCCTCCGTTGATTTCATCCGACTCGTGAGCACGCGTCGGTTCCTGTAATTGCTATGACGCATGCTCCTTCCCTTTGCTACTGGAAACTAAGATCGCGTTCACCTCCCTTGCTGCCGGTTGATCTCCTCTTATCTATTTAATTCCCTCCGGAGTTGGGAATTTTAGAAGTTGATGGTATGTTGATGGTATAGCCTTCATCTCATGCAGCCATGGTCTTCCAAGAATGATATTGTAACCCATATCACCTTCTACTACTTCGAAAAGGGTTATCTTCATTACCCCTTCGGCATTCGTGGGTAGCAGGATTTCCCCTCGGGTTGTTATGCTTGCTAAATTGGACCCCGCGAGGGCTTTGCAGCCGAAAAAATGCTTCTAGTTAGCTTGGCTTGTTCCAGCACTCTCCATTGGATAATGTTGGCTGAACTCCCTGGGTCCGCCAAAATACGTTTAATCTTAAAATCTAAAATATTAAGAGAGATTACCAATGTATCGTTGTGCGGTAGTAGGAGTCCATCTGCGACCTCCTCCATGAAGGTGATGTCGTCCTCAGCAACTTCCCAGAGTCTCTTGCTATGGTGTTCCGGTACCTTTATCTTTTTCGCTGCCGAAAAAGTTACACCATTAATCTCGTTCCCCTGGAAAATCATGTTGATCGTCAAATGAGGGGGATCTTCTCTTGCTTTCGAGGGTTCCGTGTTATCCTGGTTGTGGCTGTAGTTGTTCTAAGCTCGATCATTTAAGAACTCTCTAAGATGTCCGTTTTTCAGCAATGTTGCCACCTTCTCGCGCAAATGTCGGCAATCCCCAGTCCGGTGACTGTTGGTCCCATGGTACTCGCACCATAAATTAGGATCCTTCTGACTGGATGGCGATATCATTCGGTCTCAGGAACCGTGCATCTTTAATGTTCCTCATAGCCGACACTAGTTCCACGACGCTTACGTTGAAATTGTATTTTGACAACCTGGGATAGGCAGAGTCTTGGGGAGCCGATACCTCTTTGTCTTGCAACGATCTGTTATTTTGGCCACGATCCACTCTCCTATCGGTGGCGAACCAATCTGCTTACCAGAAACCTCTACCGCGTCCTTCAGCCCTTTCATAGGGTAATAACCGTCCTCTAGAAGATCATCGGTCTGCATCGATATCAACCTTCAACTTCTCCTTATTCTTCTCTCGGTCCCGACACTTGGTTAATACTGGGAAACTAAGCTGGTCATCCTCAATTCATATCTTTGCCTCGTACCAGTTGTGAACATCCGCCCATATTGTCGCCTAGAACTCGAGTAGACTTTTCTTCAATATCCGAGAAGCGTCGGAACTCCTCGGATTCAACCCTTTAGTAAATGCCTCAGCTGCCCATTCGTCTGGCTCGGCAGGTAGCAACATCCTTTCCTTCTGGAATCTGGTCACGAACTTCCGCAGCAATTTGGACTCTCCTTGCGCAATCCTGAATATGTCGGCCTTTCAGGCCTGTACCATCCTGGCCCCGGCATGGGCCTTGATAAAAGAATCTACGAGCATCTCAAAGGAATCTATTAAGTGTTGGGGTAACAACAAATACCATGTCAGGGCCCCTTTCGTGAGGGTCTCCCCGAATTTCTTCAATAAATCTGACTCAAACTCGTAGGGAGCTAAGTCGTTTCCCTTCACCGCCATTGTATAGGTGGTAATGTGCTCCTGAGGATCCGAAATTCCATCATATTTTGGCACGTCTGGCATCTTGAACCGCTTCGGGATCAACTCTGATGTTGCGCTTGGTTTGAACGGCAACTAGGTGTATTTCTTTGAATCCGGTCCTTTCAATACTGGTGGTGCGCCCAGGATTCAGCCTATTCGAGCGTTTATTTCCTTCATAAACCGCATGAGTTCGGTTTAAAGGGATCATTCTCATTGTTGTTACTGGATCCGCTACCGTTCTCCCAGCCATGTTGAAGCTGACCTTGCCTCTCGGGGTATTGTTATCAACCCTCTGTGTTGTTTGGTTTGCAGGGCACCAGGAGGAACTGAACCTCATCCATTCAAGTTTTTGGAAGCACCCAACAACGCTTCCCTCAACTCCGTCATGACCTGATCCTGTCGCGAGAGATGACCCATAATAGCTTTTTATTGCTCCCTCAGGATTCTTATTGTTTTCGAGACATGCTCGTCTTCAGCATCATCGGGAGTTGCCTCCCGAACATGTCGTGGATATTTCCCGCCATGGACCAGCGTGTCCTCATCCTCCTCGTTGCGGGTATCACTGATCGAGTCTTCATACTGAGGCTGATTTCCTTGGGCCTCAACGTTGTGTGCGACTTTGACATCATTATCTTCCATTTTTGATGTTTTTTTGCTAAGAAACAAAGAATCAAACAGGTTAGTAATAGATGAGAGGATCAACTCATTATGCAACTATCTAAGCTGTGGGTGCCAAATTGTTTACCCGTAAAACGGTACAGTAAAATTTATACGTGATTTATAGACAAACGAATCAATTTAATCCCAAAATGATAAATAAATTAAATAAGAATATAAGACTTAAAGTTAAAATCGAAATAAGACAATAGATAGTTTGGTTCCAGGAGCAGAGCTTCCGAAGGCAATGATAGCAATATTAATAAGCAAGAAATAAAATGTCATTGAGCTTTTGAATAATATATAGCATAAGTTTATCAGAAAATTCGTGCCCCTCTAATGGCTGTTGAACTCACTATTTATAATTGCACCAAGCCCCTCTTAAATGACAATCATAGAGACTATTGAAGAATGTGTAACGGCAGGCTATGAATGCCATGTCTCTATAACGAGCTACGTATTTAATATTGCAGAATATTCTCTATTAAATGCTACCTGGTGGCGGGCATTTATTTGTCTTTATGAGCAACATCCCTTCGGGGACAACCGAGATTGCTGCCCCCGACTTGATGTCCACTTGTCTCGCTTTCCATTTGTCTCCGGTTCCACGTGTCACTCTATTATGCGAGCAAATAATATGAGCATATTTTACCTTATATATAATCAAGGCTGGAGTTTCAGTACTATTGGTACTATAGGACGAGAGACAGTTACGAAGATGTCTTTTACAGAAAATCAGAATCCGCTAAAAATAATTGCAATTTGCTATAAATTTTGTCGCTAATATAATGCTAAATTGTTCGTAGCTAATAGAATTTTTTAATAGTCTATCGTTATTCGATCACTAAATACGATTAGCGATGAATTTTTTTATTTAACAATAGAATTTGTCCGTCGCTAATTCTTATTTTTTCTTACCGGTGATCATAATCTGCTTCGCGTTGTTTTAGTTTGAGTAAAGGTCAAAACTTTAGCTTAGGACCTTGTTTCCTCTACGAAACGTTTTGAAGTTCATCAAACAATAGAATGGTCCACATTTCAATGTGCAGAGTATCCTTGTGGACGGTGGGGGTGGATATAGAAAGTAAGTTTTATATATATATATATATATATATATATATATATATATATATATATATGGGTAAAATAAGTAAAAATGGATATAACGTATACTCATACTTTTAACTCACAACTCGTGTTGTTTACATCCTGATTCCCACTGCTTGTGGAACTTGTTAGATGGGCTACAACTCACAGTTATTTCTTGAGGTTGGGGTTTCTGACATGAGAGAGGAAACCTTTCAAGTGAAGGAAAAGCAAATACAGGTCAAGCCAAAAAGTTTGGTGAAGCTTCCTTGGCTATTGTATGTGAGAACAGCTGGGAAATGTTCAAACTTGAAAAAGCCGAAGCAGTTTCTTGAAAACATTGAGTTAGTATTATGGTCTAATATTCATTTATTTCTAAAGTAATACTACAGCTATTGAAGTAGATAACTTTCTCCCACAAACAATGGTTAGTTTATTATGCTTAAAGCTCTCAGTGCCTTTATTTGAAACTTTCATTGATGGGGTTTGTGACCGGTCATATGAGATTAATATGGAAAACAACTCTTCCAACTTTTAAAACATGTGTTAATACTCTTTTCCTTTTGACACTTTTTACTGGTCGAGAGCTAAGACTACTTGTTAAAGTTAAAGTTTGAATTGAGCAATTCATTCTTTAGATTATTTTTTAGACATTAAAAAAATTATACAAAAAGTAGTGTAAGAGTAAATTTTCTGACATCAAATAGTTTATTTTGAAATCTTAGTTCCCTAAATCTTTTTGACGAAGAGCAGCTTCAACTAACGGGAAAAAACAGGCAGCAATAAGGGGACCACTGACCACTGAATTCTCGATATTCTCACTTCTCTGTTTTCCGAAGATCCTTATTGAGTAGTGGTAGTTTTTTGTCCTCTTCTGCCACAAGCAAACAAAGTTTTGGTTTTACTCTATGTGTTGGTACTTGTTTTTAAACTTAAATAAATTCGGATTCATGTCAAAAAAAAATTATATTTGAAATAAATACTTTCTAATAAAAATAATTTCATACTAAAACTCGAACACGAAATTTTTAATTAAATAAAGATAAAAAAGTACTTTGTCACTAGTGCAACTCTTGTTGGACTCAACCAAACAAACGCTGCAGTGCAAGAAACCAGAAAACGAGAAAACAAATGGACATAACACTTTGGATCACACGCCTCGTAAGACGTAGTTGACCAAACTTAGTCCATGTCTTCATGGTTAATGGTGAATTACACACTTCAACGGTTGTTAAATTCAACATTGAATATTGATTTTTCGACTTTGAATCTGTCTTAACCCGCGTTTTTATAAAAGCTGGAAGCACGTCCCTATATATTTTGATATCCTATCTTCCTTATACACTTATTGTATATTAAATTGAGCCAAGTTTAAATGACATTGACTTGAAGATTAATGATGGTTCATATAATCAATCGCAATTACTTAAAGTTGTGCCGTAGTAATTATTATCGCTATGTCCGTATGTCATTGTTTTATCGAGTCTCGTATGTGGTTATTTATTAGAGCCTAAAACAAAATCATAGCTTTCGTTCCCGACCCTCCAAAAAGAAAAGAAAAGAAGCAAACCCCACAATTATTCTTTTCATGACCAAAAAAAGTTTTTAATGTTTCTCTTCCGTTATAGAGAAAAGGAAATATTTGTAAGAACGGAAACCTAGGACTTTTACTGTGTGTAACTTTGCGCATTATACATGCCAATGGGAGTAAAATCTACGACAAGAAAAGTAAAGACAAATAGGTAGGTAGTTTGAGCCTGTCAACCGCAATCCACACGTTCTCAAACTTTTTTTCCTATATCACGTCACGCAAAATATACAATAATGATATAACCCAAATGGTTAATCTCTCGCTCTGTCAATTAGTTGAGAATTTTCTACTTTACGTTGCTTCTCAATTCCTAGGTACGTTATGATTTCTGACTCCATAATTCACTTACTTTAATTCGTTCCGCTGTTGAACGAATATCTCTCTATAAGTACACATAATAAAGAAAAAGGAAGAAAGAAACTGAAATAACAAGGCAAAAACTATATATATATATATATATATATATAGTAATTCATGAACTGCACCACTATTTTCGTTGGCCAGGTGAGGAGTGCAATTGAAGCATGAATGCAGGTTGAATGAATTAATTTTTGCTTTTGGGTTTATTTGGGTTTTCTTACCACGTAAGATTTGAATCATTTGTTGCAATCTTTCAATGGCACTGGCAAATGGCAATTTACAAAGGCTGTCTTCTCTGTTGCTTCCAAGACATTCTCCTATTCACTCACCACCTGCAGATACAATAGTAGTAGTTAGTATTAAATATTAAATTCGGTGAGAATGCTAGAAATTTGAATAAGATGATCTATTAAAAATATATAAAAATAATAAACCTAAAATTTGAATATATATCAATGGAACTCAACCATTTATATATATATAGAAAAACTTTATTTTACATACTATAGTTTCTCCGGAAAAGAAAATTCAATTGAACCCCTGAAGGCCATAGTTATGCCCCAATTGACTTCCTAGTTATTTATCCTTGTTTAATTCTCAAATATTCAAAACAAAACAAAAAATCCCCTGTATCATGAACAAAATGTTCTTCAAAAGGGTGGCAATCAAGAATACAACGCATTTTGGCTCTTTAATTGAGTTCAATAATTGAAAAGTCTTAACATGTCATTTGAATTTGGAAAAGCAAAGCTGGAATAACCCCCACAAGCACAAGAAAGACTCAAGAGCATCACCAACCCTCTCCCCTTTTTCTAATCTAAAACTTAGATTACATTTTTAAAAAGGTAACCATAATAATTTAGGTTCAATAAACAACACTAATATACAGCACATGAATCCATATTATGTAGTTTCCCATGAGAGAGAGTCTTCTGCATAGTCTTGTATACTTGTACTGTATCGCAAACAAAAGAATTGGTCGCACTCCTATTTTTATTAAATTAATAAATACAAGATATACGTTTTTACATAAAAAAATTTTATTATTCAAATTAATTAGTACACATTATTATCCGATTTTAATATTTAAGCATAATAAATTAATACTGTATAATTTAGGGTAAAATACTTGTACAGATAAGTATTTTCCAACATTGAAACCCAAGCTACCCGAACTCCCCCCCCCCCCCCTTTTTTTTTTTTGGTGGCCAAGGTTAACACAGAAACGAATTGTCGCAACCAAAAAATATACGAATTTTATAATCCCCGCTAGCAAGACTAGAACGTGGCAATCATAACGGTAACCATAGTGTTTGCTATAATAAATGATCCAAACGGTCGCTAACATGGCCAGAAAGAAAAATTTTAAAAACAGTTACTCCTTAGCTTGTTTCCATTATTTTTCCTTTGTTTTTATATATGAAGAAAAAGAATCTTCGAATTTTTTGTTAAAAGTATTTAAAATACAAAAGTAGTACCGGTAAGAAACATTCAAACAAATCTTTTGTAATGTAATTTATCGCTTCACACGGAAAGAAAAATGTAACCAGCTGGGACACCGCCCCTCCCTTCTTCTGTCGTTGAGTTTGTCAACATCAAGTCCAGTCCAGAGTCCTTATTTTAAATAAATTTTCTTCTAAACCGACTAACTAAAATTAAAATTTATTTTTTCCCCATATTTCCATCCTATAAATAGACTCTCTTCCTATCCATTTTCTCAAACGGTACTCAACAACAGTCATATTCCTCTTTTATCTCTTTTGTGCTTTATTCCACTTCTCTCTCGAAAAAAAAAAACTCATTGTCCAAAGGCTATCTAGAATGGAATACTCAAAGGTAATCATTGCTCTAATGTTGGCTTTGGTGGCTGGATCTGCATTTGCTCAGGCACCAGCAGCATCTCCGGCAGCTTCTCCGAAGAGTTCTCCATCACCGGTAGCATCGTCACCTCCGGTGGCGACTCCTCCATCTGCAGTAACACCGGTAAATGCTCCTACTACTGCTTCTTCTCCATCTGAATCTCCATCGGCATCTCCTCCAGCTCCACCAACCGTCGGTTCTCCGGCATCATCTCCTTCCGGTGCTGCTGCTCCTCCATCCATCGGTGCGGCTCCCAGCGATTCTCCTACCTCATCTCCCAACTCTGCTTCCTTGAACAGAGTCGCCGTCGCCGGATCTGCTGTTGTAGCTATTTTTGCTGCTACTTTGATGCTTTAATTCTCCAATCTGTGAGATATTTTTTCGTTTTATTTGGCCGGAGCCGACGACTTTTGTGGGCGGCGGTAGTCGTGACCGCTGTTTGATTCATTTTTACTACCACTATTTGTTGTTTAATATTACTACATTCTTTGTTTATTAATGGAGGGTACTATGATTTATTCATTAACTAGTCAGCTGAAATAGTGCCTATGTGTATTATTTGTTCTGTTAAAAATCTTTCATATTTTATTTGATTGGGACAACTTTTATAATGTCAAATACGCAAGTTATACAACTCCTTTCAGAACTTAGCGCCCAGAAAGTCATGTTTGCTTCAAAATAAAAAAGGACAATTAAAAAGATTAGTATTAAGATCATCAAAACAGGTAAATATTGCTCTAGTGTTGATAGTAAAAGAAATTGATTTTCCTTTGTTGTTCTAATATTCTCTAACCCCAATTTTTGTGTTATAAGTAGTAGTACATTAGTTTAATTGGTTACAAAGTTAAAGAAAGAAAAATACTTTTGATTTGAGGTCTAAACCAATCATATATATGTATGCAATTACAAATAATTTTATGAAGAACAAAATAAAACTTTAAACTTAAACTCCAATACCAAAATTAAAACGGAAAGAAATTTTTGAAACGGATAAAAAGAATCACATCACACAATTAGAGCGAAAGGAAGTTGCAGTAACTCATATGTGTGTGGCAACAACTAGACAGAGGAAAGCAGGATCGGAAGCTCCTGAAACTGCCTT
>MCJB01051833.1:65903-92270 GCA_002018475.1 Nicotiana obtusifolia
GTCATTTTGTTTGAGTGGGCATCGAATTAAGAAAAAGAAAAATTAAAATTTATAAATCAAGTCATAAGAAATTTGTGTGATTATAAATAATATTATTATATAATAAATAAAAAAATTTAAAATTAAGTTGATTCTAAATATAAAAAGGTGTGCTCCAGTATGTATTAACTAAAATGAGAAGTGAATCACATAAAATGGAAACAATGGAGAATAATTTCTTCTCAAATATTATCTTCTTGTTTATGTTGAACTTTGTATTTTTGCATGGAAAATATGTGCTCGCACTCAAGGGGATTCAACCAAGTGCACCATTTAACCTCTTTGGAGCATGGGCGTCAACGTATAAATCCGTGCTTATATTCATATTAATAAATACACAACATGTATTTTCACATAAATTTAACTCATGATTAATTAACCTATGTTTTTATTTTATTATTTTGATAATTGAAGTATAATTTAGTGTAAATGCTAAAAGGGAAAAAATATTTCCAACCATCTGTTTAACCAAAAAATATAGATCTTGATTCAAATAATTAAATTTATGTAAACAGGGGTTAATCTTAGCTAATAATAATATTCTTAGATGAGGTTCTTAAAGGAGCAATAAATATCGCGCAAATGGTTGGTCAATAATAGTAATATGTAGTAAATATTCCACAAATTAGAAATAATAATATTGCATTTAATAACAATAAATAGCAATAAGTGGCATTTAAGTAAATAGAGGGATTGAGTCACCCAAGAAAAGATGAAATAAATGAATGTTCTTCTCGACAATGATGAATGATAGACAATCCCCAAAATATTCGAGTTATTCTCGGATCTAGTGAAAAAGTATGGACAAAAATCTCAGTGAAAAGGTGATGTTTGTACAAGAGCCGAATCTTTAAGTCAAAGTGTGTTCTTTATAAATGAATATCACATGCCCCCTATCAATGTGTCTTTTTCTATTTATAGGGAACATGCTCCTAGGAAACCCTAATAATACAAGTGTAGAGAATATCCACTAGAATATTCTCTTTAATATCATATCTTGAAACTAGCCGTTATAAGTCTGTCAAGGGTGCTCGACCTCAGCCTCGATGACGACTCTACGACTTCGACTTCGCTGATTCCTTTCCCCATGTCCCACTAAGTCTTCGGCCAAGGCCTTTGCTGATAATTAGACCATTTCGACGTGTGGCATCGCAGGAATATTTCACTTAACACTCTTTCGATTAGAACCGTATTTTGACCCATACAGTTAGTCCCTCTGCTTATCGAGGTCGTCACCCGCGGGCGGGGTTGATAAGCGGACATTGCCGTTCATAATTTAGCGGAGGTCGTGGTCGTGGAGACGAGACCGCGTAGCCTTCTGAGGTACGCATATTTTGAGTTTCTTGAATTACCCGGGAAACTTTTTGGAGTCATCTGGTCTAAGAAAAGTGGTGACGTCATGTCATCATGGGTCATGATGACATCGTTTCCCGATGCATTGCATCGTTTCAGGTATGACTCTTAATTGGCTCTGTCAGTTCGATTTTTGTGCTAATTATGACCCATACGATTTCGATTTTGGTGCCTCCAAAACTTATAAATATGAGAAGGTTTATTGATTTTGGAACTTTTCAAACTTTTCCTTCCCCTCTGGCACTAGCTTACCTCTCATCTTCTTTGCAGAGCCCTCTTTTCTCTCTATTTCTGAGATCTATATTGTTCTTCGTTCTTCTTCATTTGATAATTTTCTCTCTTACATTGAGCTATGTCTAACCTACCTTTTGCGTCCGGCGAGGGAAGTCATGTGCCCCCCTTGGTAGTGGTGTTCCCTTCCCATGAGGAGGGTGTTCTTGTCGCCATCGAGGATGGAACCTTTCCTTCAGTTGAGGAGTTGATTTCACGCAACCCTGATTCTAGGTCTGATTTTACCAAATCACGTGATGCTGAGCTTGGAACTTTTCGGTCAGTGATGACGGTGAAGGAATTGGAAGAGATTAAGGCTAAATTTGGCCTACCCAATCACATTAAGCTAATTCTGGTGAGGTGAGATACGGTGCAGGTTCACCGTCCTAGGTATTGTGCCTTCTACGCCTACCCCTTCCAAATCAGCTATTCCCTTCCTCTTCTACCATTGGTCGAGGAGTTCTGTAGCTATTATGGTGTTCGCCCAGCTCAGCTTGCGCCTTATGTGTACAAGCTTATAAAGATGTTTACAAAATTTGTCGAGCTAGCCGAGGTCGAGTTGACACTTCGGCACTTAATACACATGTTCGCCCCCAGCTATTATAGGGAACGATGTTGAATCTTCGCCACCAGGGAGGCAAGTGCTTGGTGGTGAAGATGGACGACTAAGCCAGTCGTCAGTTCTGGTTCAACTTCTTCTTTTTTTATCAAAACCGAGGACGTGGTGGCCAATGTCGACGGTTTTCTAGAGGCTTGGAACTATGCTCATAAGTACCTAATTTCCCTGCTCGCAGGTATTAGATTTTTTTCTTGGGTTTGGTCGTGTGTTTTGATCTCGTCTTCTTCTCATGCAGCCAAGACCTTGCCTCGTCCTTTGGTCGACAACATTTCTAACTAGGTCGATCAGCTCATCCCTCATATCGTTGGGATTCGCGAACGGCCAGGTTTTTTCAAAAAGAATGGGAATGCTCTCTCGTCGACTGGTAAGTCCCTTTTACCATTGGTGTCTTAACCTCCTTTTTCCTTTTTTTTTTACCTCCATTGATTTTCTCTTGTCTTATTCTTTATTAGCCTCGGACAGGGGATCTACGAGGAGGTCGAGGGCTCTTGCGCCCTTATTTTGAAAGAGGAAAGCCATTGCGTCCTCGGTTTCTACCCCTGCTTCGGTTGTGACTCATCCTTCCTCCGTCCCAATTTCCTCTGTTGCTTTATCTGGAGCAGTTCCTATTTCGGCCGTAGAGACTTTAGTTTCTCCGTGCAATCTCTCATCGACGATGACGACAAAACTTTACCTAGTAACGGTGATCTCCTACCTCGGAAGAGGAGGTCTGTAGATACAGGTGACGGGGTCGCCTCGGCTGTTGATTTAATGGAGGGTGATTTTTCATTGCACTAGACGGCGACCATTCTCATCGGAGATGATATCGAGCCGGGTTCTGAGATTCGGAGGTTGACGGAAGCCGATGTGGGTATGCCTCTTCCTTCTATAGTCACGGAGGCCGAAGGACCAGCCGCTGGCGTTTTCGACACTTCGAGGCGAGATGAGGCATCGACTTCACGACCAGCTACTAATACCTCCTTGCCGGCCAACGAGAGAGGCAAAGGCGTCGCTGAGGAGGGCGATGAGTCGGGTTTGGACATTGATGCGGACGATCTGAAAATGATGGAGGAAGGGTTTAGCCAACTTGAGATAAGGTTAGAGGGGCCTACAAAGACTATCGCAATCCCTATGGATCGTGACTTGCTGAAGAACATCGAGGACGTAGTCCCGGCCCTCGGCCCTCTTTGTTCCGAGATAGTGGGTAAGACCCTCAAAGAGTTAGATGATGGAACTTTGTCGAGAAGCATTGCTGGTGTTACTCTTAGAGTGAGTGTTCTGTGTTTTGTCCTTCTCCTCTTTTTTATCTTTATTTTTCGGGGTGTTTCATTTCTGGCTTGCTTATTTTCTTTTTGTGATTGCAGATAGTGATATTGGATATCAAGAGCGCCCGGAGGGAGAAGCGGCGTAGAGGAATATTTGTGAGGTTGAAAAGAAAGTACTTCGAGTATCGCGGGAAGTTCCGAGAGCTTCACAAGCGATTTTGTGAAGGCGGCAATATGCAGGCCCTTCGCGATGAGTTGAAGGAGAAGTACGATGAGCTGGTGAAAGCCATCGAGAAGTGTAGCGTCCTTGAGGGGAGCTTGAGGTCATCAGAGGCGTGGAGGACCAATGTAGTGACTTTCAAGCACAAGTGGTCGAGCTTCGAGGCAGTTAGAAGAATGTCAGCTTCAGTTGGAGGCCCTTAATTGTGAAGACGCCGAGAAGCAGAGTGATCTTGAGAAGGCGGAATCCTCCTGTTTGGATGCTGGGAGGAAGTCGGAGATGCTTGAGTTGGCGAACAGGGCCCTCCGGGCCAAGCGGGAGAATGACCAGTGTGAGCACGTAATTTTTGCCCAATATATAAAATTACTCTTAAAAAAACTTCTAAAATAACTTTTAATTATTTTTTAGAAATCTAGGAATTTTGCTATATTTTACTTGATTTATTTTGTGCGTATTTATGCTTGATGCATTTTTAATAGCATTTAAATCCTAAGAAAATACAAAATTTGATCTTTACATTTTTTTTAATTTTAATTGCATAATTAATTGCATTTATAAAATACTAAAAATATCAAAAATACATTAGTCACCTTGCATGCATTGTTAGTTAAATGAATTAGTTAATTGTTAATAATAGTTAGGTGAGTCAATTTTGCAAATTAGGTTCTAGAATTGGAGAGTTTAATTAAGTGGTTAATTTTGAAATATAATGTAAAGAGAAAAGAGAAAACAGGGTTGCTGCTTTACAATTGAATTGGGCTGCCCTTTCAAGCACGAATACCTGCTCAGTTTTGCCCCTATACCCGTTTCAGCCCACGTGTATGTCCAGTCCAACAAGCATCTTTAAACGACGTAGTATTCATCTAAACTACGTTGTTTCTTCTTCCCCATCTCCTTAAACGAACTATCTTCCCAATCCTCTCAAGAACATTTGACCTCCTCCTCTGAACAAAAACCCTAGCCGCCCATAATCCTTTCATCCTCTTAAGTCGGCCGCCCCATCTCTCGCTCTCACCTCCCTCACATACCATGGTCATAGACTCACCTCACCATCTGCAGTTCGTTTTTTGAGATCTGAAATCGAGGATAGCTAGAAAATATACAAGAGCAGCAGTTAAAAAATACTCCACATAGCCTAAAAATGCTAGTTTAGATTTATAGTTTCAAAGAGCTATTTGATTTTATGTTGATTTGTTGGTTAATCTCTAGGCTACTAAGAGTGATTAAACTCTCATATTACTGCCGTATGCTGCTGATTCACTGTATCACTGAGCTCCAAATTCATATCTTATCACCGCCTCTCTTTATTCTGTTGCAGCAAGGTACTCTCCTCGATTTTGAATATGTAATTTTCTTTAGATCACTCATGTTTTATGAAAAAGGATTTAGGAAAACTATATGTTCTTCTCTGTTGAACTAGTGATTACTATTATTGATCTACATGTCATGTCTATTTGAGTATAAAATTAGATTTAGATACTGTCATAACACTTGGTACCTGAATTGTAAACTTGTATTAACTGGCAATGCTAGGAAGCTTGCAATTATTGTTCACTGATATGTTTAGAAATATTCTTCAATGTGAACTGCAAATTTGCTTTTTGTTTTGAATTATTCTGATGCATGGAGTAAGGATAGAACCGTGTGCAAAATCTTATTGTTGTTAATCATTTTTAAGGTTTCAATTGTAATACAACAGATCTATGCTCAAGTAAGTTGAAGTAAGGATACGCTTGTTCAGCTAAAGTTTGATTTGATCCCTTCCTTAACATATTGCGCTAAACTGTAAGCCCACTTGCAATCACGTTTCAGACCTGTTGGAGGTTGATTGATCTTAACCCACTGTGGTGTTATCTTGAGATGAATTCTCATTTGAAATAAACAATCGGAAGCAATCCACTCACTAATTTAATTCAATTGAAGAAAGATTCTTAAGTGTTCAATATTCTGGCAGCTCACATAAGCCAGCTTCCAATTTACCTCGATTTGTGTACTTTATCTCCAAATAACTCTGTAGCTATAGACCTCCCAATACATGATCTCAAATTTAGAAATAAATAATCATGAACATCGTAACTTGCCTCAGGCGCGATTAATAAAATTATCGTGACTATGGGTACGCTTCCCGTGGCATATTCATGATACATAAACCCCAACTCAAGTGCGCGTTCATGCGACTTGACCATAACTTCAAATAATTAAAATAAACATGTTGTGAATCACGAGTACGTTTCACGTGGCGTGATTTGCGATGTGTACAAAGTGGCAAGTGCGCGACATCGCTTGTTCAAATATATTCCATAATTATTTAAAATAATACAAGCGGTATAGAAGCGGTAATGCATAAAAGATTTTAAACATGTAATAAATTCGATAATTAGGCCAATTATTAATAGTTGAGCGACCATGCTAACACCACAGAATACGGGAGTGCTCACACCTTCTCCCGGGTTAATAGAATTGCTTACCCGATCTTCTGTGTTCGTGAACCAAAGATAGAGTCAATTTTCTCAATTTGGGATTTTAAGATGAACCGGTGACTTGGGACACCATAATAATTATCCCAAGTGGCGACTCTGAATTAAATAAATAATCCCATTTCGATTAATGTTAATTTAATAGGAAAAACTCCCCTGCCCCTCAGGAAAAAGGAGGTGTGACAGCTCTGGCGACTCCCGCTGGGGATCACGGACCCATAACTTCTGGTTTAGGGTTCAGAATTCGAGCTTAGAATAACTGCTATGCTTGGCTTTCTTGTGATTGTCTAATATTACATGTTTGGGCCTAATGTGCTAATTGTCGCTCATTTACTGCTTTGATATTCTGTGAACCGTTTATAAACTGTTATGTCACCCTTCTTCTGTCTAAGTCTTCTAAATCTTCAAGGAAGTGCATGCTGGCGTGATTTCTTTTCTATTAGAGTGTCACATCCCTAATTTAGAACGAGGATCAAATTAGTTACAAAGCCAGATGGCCTTTTGGTTCCCGGTACGTTGCCCCGGCTTGGCTCGAGTTGTCCACTCTGGTAAGCCAGGTCTAGAATAACACACCCAGGATTCAAACCTAGAATAACATAGCCTCATGTCGGGTCCCTAGTAGGAACGTTTGTTTGCATAATGTGCATTTGACTTTTGGGACTCAACACATGGGTTGGGTCCGTCTAAGACAGGTGTACCCTAATTAAAAGACCATCCTGATATATTTACGTGCTACTTGTGCATTAATTTGTTTCGGCCTGCATGTTGACCGGCTTCTAGAATAGGGAAAGAAAAGTAAGAAAAACCAAGAGTGAGGAGAGAGAGATTTAACCCGGTTCTGAAAATCTAGGTATTTGCAAAATCTTGAAACTCCGTCGAAATTTTGAAAAAAAAAGAGAAAGAAAAAGTCATTTCAAAATAAGCCGATGATTTAAAAAGTCATATTTTCCTGTTATGTCAAAACTTATCGAACTGCGCGGGTCTGATTCTCACCGGATGTGCGATATGTAGGCAAACCTCATCGATTCCGGCCTCAATTTTTAAAAGAAATCCAAAAATATTTTTCTTTATTTCCTTCGTTAGAAATCTTTCCAAAGATAATTCAAAAACAAAAAAGGGATTTTAAACCCAAAAAGTATTTTCCTTCTTTCCGAAGTCTTTCATATGAAAAAAAAATCAAAAAAATCAAAAATCAAAAATCAAAATCCAAAATACGGGTTTCCTTTATTTTGAAGTATTTTCCGCAAGCATTTCAAAAAACAATCAGAAACAAAAATCCAAAAATATTCTTTTTCTTCTTTAGAAGTCTTTTTTTCGCAAATTTCAAAAATTAAATCAAACGAAAAATCCTAAATATTTTCTTTCTTCTTTAGAAGCCTTTCTTTCGAAAATTAAAAAAAAAACAAAAAAACATAATTAAAAGAAAAAAAATTTTTAAAAAAAGAAGATAAATTTCCTTGTAGGAGCTTTCATGGATAAGAGTAAGAGTTAATTATTTACTTTATTCCTGATCTTTCTGAACTACGCAATGATCTTGATTCATGCGGCTTCATGATACGTAGGCGATCCCCATCAGATTCGATCATAACCATAAAAAAGTAAGTAAAAAAAAATAAAGAAAGAAAATTGAGTTGAAAAAAAAGAGTGACAAAAAATAATAGAGAAGAACAAAGAGCGAAAAACAATAAAAAGAGAAAGAAAAAGAAATTAAGATATGAAATAAAAAATAAAAAGAAAAGAGATACACTGTGGAAAAGGATTAGTTAAAGCCAGGATGAAACACGCAACAATTCAAACCCATAATAGAAGCGTTTAACTGTTTAGGTGCATTGCATCCCACGTGTGATTTCTTATATGTTAAATGTCTCAAAACTAACAAGGTTGCGTGTGCAAATTAGCCAGTTGCTGTTCAGGTGGTTGGTTTTGTTGGTAATCTGGTTTCCCATCATTCCACAGCCAGAATCAGCAGCTACGGAAGAAAATAGGATGTTGCGTCTCCGCATGTTGGAAATGTACGACGCCCGTTCTAAAGGTAGGGAAGCGCCGAGTGCAATGTCTGGGTTCCCTGAGTTGATCCCCAGGTCAGGTGAGGCTACCAACGTCCCTGTGCTCAACCTGTTCATTCCTCGTGCAGATACCCTCCAATGCCGTCTAACGGTCCTGGCATGCCTTCTGTGGTTAACCCCCAGGCACCAGATTCAAAGGCACCGCCGGCGATGTTCTGTGTAGCACCAGTCTGCACCACAACACAACCAACTATACCACGGCCAAATGTTGAGCCTTCAACGTTCACCTTTCAGGGTCCACAGTTTCAACAAGAAATAATATATGTGACCCTATGCTCATTTACTCAACCTCTGCAATGTGACTTCTCGATTGGGCAAGAAAAGGTTGTCAAGAATCCTAAGCAAGAGGAAATGGCTCGGAAGATGAAGACCTTGGAACAAAGCTTGAAAAACATGCAAGGCTTAAGCGGTCAAAAGAGTGTCTCATACTCCGACCTGTGTATTTTTCCCCATGTCCACTTGCCAGCTGGCTTCAAGATGCTAAAATTTGAAAAGTAAGACGGGCATGGAGACCCGATCGCTCACCTGAAACGATATTGTGACCAGCTGAGAGGCGCTGGTGGAAAAGAGGAGCTGTTAATGGTTTATTTTGGAGAAAGTCTCTCTGAAATTGCTTCCGAGTGGTACATCAATCAAGAAATTACACATTGGCACGTGTGGGACGATTTGGCCCGAGATTTTGTCTGCCAGTTCCAGTATAATGTGGACATCGCTCCCGACAGAAACTCTTTGTCCAATTTGAAAAATAAAACAGCAGAAAGCTTCCGTGAATATGCTATCAAATGGCGCAAGCAAGCCGTCAGGGTAAAGCCTCCAATGGACGAAGCTGAAATAGTTACGGTCTTCCTACAGGCCCAAGTTGCGGATTACTTCCAGAACATGATGTGCTTTGGGTAGACCGTCCGCTAAGGCTATCAAAATTGGGGAAATGGTCGAAAATGGTTTGACAACAGGCCGAATCTTGAGTCAAGCTGCTTTTAAGGCCACATCACAGGTGGTTCAGAATGGTTCGGTGGGTTTGATGAACAGAAACAGGAGAGAAGAGGGAGCCATGATGGCTTATAGCTCGAGGGAGGCCCGCATGTCATTCAACCAATCATATATGCTTCCTAAGGTCCCACAACACTATTATCCCCATCAATATACTACTTATGCCGTGGCACCGCCTCCCTATGTGGTGATGAACGGCAACCTTACACGCAGCCACAACATTATACACAAAACCGAGCTCCACCTCCTAGAAATGCTCGTCCCTAACAAACTCCATATAATCCCCAACCAAAATGTTCCTCAATACAATCCTTGTCCAAGATATCCCCTCAGAAGGAATCAGTTCAGCCCTATTGGTGAATCGTATTCAAGTTTGTTCCAAAAACTAGTCAGGCTAGGTCTGCTGCAGCAGTGGCCCCTAACCGACCAAACCCCGAGTCCCCCTTGCACCGGGATAATGCCAGATGTGAATACCACTCTGGAATAGTGGGACATGATACAGAAGACTGTTGGACTCTTAAAAGAGCAGTGGATGACCTCATCGAGGTCAAGGCAATAGTGCATAGAGATGAAGAGGCCTCTAATATGATGAACAATCCTCTGCCTACTCACACCAATGGGCCAGTAGTTGGAATGATCTATGATGATGGGGAATTTGATCCAGCACTGAAGGCAATTTCAACCATTGCCGAGACAGAAGAAAAGCCAAAAAACGGTCGCAAAACCTGAAATTCCCTGTCAGACGGAAGTCTCGGCAGCCGGTCTTGCTATCCTTTCTGCATCTGAATTATTTCAGGGTGTAATCCGGATATTTTACTTTTATTGTCTTACTTTTCGATGTAGACCCTTCTATCTTTAAAATTCAAATAAATGAAAATCAATATTTCATCATACATGTCTCTTTTCTTGACTCTATCACTTCTTTTATTCTTTTTTCAGTTCTATTAAATGAATATTTCAATAATATGACATGCTTGTGGACTTCATGACCAGATGCTAAAACGCTGTCAGACTTCGAAGTAATGAATCAAGAATTAGAATGCAACAAAAATAAGCTTAAGGAAATAAAACAAAGAATCAGAACAACTAAAGGAAAATTGGCTCTAAATTGGAAAGGTCCATACATTGTAACGAGAGTACTGCCAAAAGAGAGCGTTGTATTTGGAAACATGGAAGGAAATGTTTGTGAAACAATTGTCAACGTAGGTGCAGTCAAAAGGTACTATAGTTGTTCCTCTATATAGCATTAATGTTCTCCGGTTAGGATGAAGAAAGCTTTCATTCTCCCTACCCAAATACCATTAACTCTTTTTGCCAACTCTTTGAGTCGGTTACCTTTCTTTGATTACCTTTTTGGAACCTGAAGGAGTTATTGAAAAAAAAACAAGAAAGAGAAAAAAAAGGAAAAAGAAAAAAAAATAAATAAAAAAAAAGAAAAAAAAGAGAAAGAAAAAGAAAAAGAAAACCAAAACAAAGTTCCTTGAACTACGTTCGACTTGATTCTGAAATGATACGTACGCAGCCTCTCTCTGGGGTTCAGTCACACCAAAATGAAAATTCACATTTCCCCAAAAGTTGAAACTGGGGCAGATGTTATAATGGTTCGGTGATGGTTTCACCTGAAAGATTCCAAAGTTGTGATTTAATCCAAATTCTTTTTACCCAAATTACTTTCAAATCCTTCCGATCAATCAACGAGAATGTTCACAATTAGAGGATATAGTCACTTGGTTTTGATGCCACCAAAATGAGAGAAATTAAATGAGAGACTCTTATTGGTGAAAACCCTCATGGGCACCATAGGGCAATGGCGAGCAGAGAAAATGAAAATGAGAGAGTCTTGTTAGTGAATAACCGCAAAGGGCACTATAAGGGAATGGTGAGAAGAGAAATGAGAGAGGTCAGCTGGCGAAAACCCGCAAAGGGCACTACTGATTGAAGATAGGATCTTCACAACAATTGGCATTGACACAATCCTGGGCAAGGTTTCTCGGTTTCGAGGCAAAAAATGTGATGAATTTCTAAGAGTTGGACGTTTTACACAAAGCAGGAATGCAGTCCAAAAGGCATGTCATGTTCATTGAAGTCCGCATATACTCCAGATAAGCCCTTCTTTCCTTTTCGAAAGGGATACCTCTCGTCTAAATTCACTATCCATTCCATTGTTTATTTTTTTTTAAATCCCTTTCGGTCTAACTCGATTACAAAACTAAGGCAAAGAAGGGATGGCAAGACTGATTTACAGGTCTCTCATTTGATGCAAGCTAATATGTAAAAAAGGAGCACCCAGCCTCGGCAGGGGCATCAAGTCGACCCCTACTGGCCATGGCGACCGATGCTTTGAAATCAAAAACTCTTGTAAGGAGGAAATCAAATCGAAGTGCTTACGAGGAAAAAATGAAGTTAAAAAGGTTAGGTCCCACGTGACTAACCGTCCTGCGAAGTTTGAAAAGCCAAAGGTTCCCCAATGCTCTGAAGTTAAAAAATTGGAAGAAAGAAGTCGGATGCCCACAAAGGCAAAATAAAGTTGAAAAGGGTTAAGTCCCATGCGACCAATCGTCCTAGTAAAGTTTTGGAAAAGCCAAAGGTTCTCCGGGGCCAGAAATGCAATTGGCATTAAGGAACCAACTAGTTGCAAGTGAAATAATCATCAAAGAAGCCGGCCAAGATCGAGCGACTGAAACACTGAAGGCCGCAAAATCAACCACCGTTTCAAACTTGCAAGAAGCAGGCGCAACCAAAAAAAAGAAAAGAAAAGAAGAAGAAGAAGAAGAAGAAGAAGAAGAAGAAGAAGAAGAAGAAGAAGAAGAAGAAGAAAAAGAAGAAGAAGAAGAAGAAGAAGAAGAAGAAGAAACCGCGCGGGAGCAAGAAACGGCTCTACAACAGCAACAACTCCAAAAGGCAAGTCTTCTCCAAATCCTTTCCCACATTTTATATATTAAAATAAATAAAATGAAAATGAAAAAACGAAAATTCAAAATCATGGTAGTATAGGGTCTCCAATCCCAAGCTGAATATTCCAACATAGGGTCTCCACTCCCTAGTTGATTTTATTTTTAGATATAGGGTCTCCACTCCCTAGTCGCTTTTCCAACATAGGGTCTCCACTCCCTAATTTCTTTTCTAACATAGGATCTCCACTCCCTAGTTGAAGTTATTTTAGACATAGGGTCTCCACTCCCTAGTCGCTTTTCCAACATAGAGTCTCCACTCCCTAGTTGATTTTATTTTAGACATAGGGTACCCTAGTCGATTTTACAGCATAGGATCTCCAATGCCTAGTTGATTTTATTTTAGACATAGGGTCTCCATTCCCAGTCTCTTTTCCAACATAGGGTCTCCATTCCCTAGTTGATAATATTTTAGACTTAGGGTCTCCACTCCCTAGTCTCTTTTCCAACATAGGGTCTCCACTCCCTAGTTGATTTTATTGTAGACATAGGGTCTCACTCCCTAGTCGCTTTTCCGACATAGGGTCTCCACTCCCTTGTTGATTTTATTTTAGATATAGGGTATCCACTCCCTAGTTGATTTTATTTTAGACATAGGGTCTCCACTCCATAGTCGTTTTTCCAACATAGGGTCCCCACTCCCTAGTTGATTTTATTTTAGACATAGGTTCTCTACTCCCTAGTCTCTTTTCCAACATAGGGTCTTCACTCCCTAGTTGATTTTTATTTTAAACATAAGGTCTCCACTCCCTAGTCTCTTTTCCAACATAGGGTCTCCACTCCATAGTTGATTTTATTTTCGACATAGCGTCTCCACTCCCTAATTTGTTTTCCAACATAGGGTACACCACTCCCTAGTTGATTTGATCTTAAATGCAAGGTACACCACTCCCTGATATCGTTGGGGTACACCATTCCCAAAGAATCATGTTTTCCCAGGGTACACCAGTCCCGACCTTTTATTTGCTTTCAATAATGAAGTAGTATAGAGTTTTGTTCCAAATAACTCACGAAATTTTCCTAGTAAAAACAGGGGTAGAAAAATTTCGTTCGTTTGTTTGTTTTGGTGTCTGAGCAGGTTTTACCTGGAGACACAGAGTTTGAGATGACCAAAAGAAGAAGTCTCAATCCAAAATAAAGAAAATAAAAGAAAAAGAAGTGAATCCAAAATGAAGAGGTGTTTGAAAAGATGCGAACTGCTCACGACATGATCGAAGTCACGAGCATTCACAGTTCTTTTTCTGATCAAAAGAAGCTGTAGAAGAATGAACTAGCACCTGCAGCTAGCAAGCATCAAGGTTCAGATCAGAGTCTGCATGAAGAACCAGTCAAGACTCAAGATCAAGCTTCAAAAGACTTATAGATAAGAATCTTGTAACTCATAGCTGATAGGCTTGTTTAGTTTCTTTTCATCTTGATTTTGGTGTAATAATGAGTTCAGCAAGAAGCAACAGCAATGTATCACAGCCCTTCGGTAGTCCCAGCTACCAAAATTTTCAGAACAGTACTAACCTGATTCCTTTATAGCCAAGGATATGTAGGCAACCTCAGAAGCAAGGTTCGGTCAAAACTTTTCAAAATTCTTCTCATGTTTCCAAGCAAAGAGGAGCAGCTGTGAGCATGTAATTTTTGCCCAATATATTAAATTACTCCTAAAGAAAACTTCAAAAATCGCTTTTAATTATTTTTTAGAATTCTAGGAATTTTATATTTTACTTGATTTGTTTTGTGCGTATTTATGTTTGATGCATTTTTAATAGCATTTTAAATCCTAAGAAAATACAAAAATATTTTGATCTTTACATTTTATTTTAGATTCTAATTGCATAATTAATTTCATTTATAAAACACTAAAAATACCAAAAAATACATTAGTCAACTTACATGCATTGTTAGTTAAAAGAACTATCTTCTCAATCCCTTCCAGAATATTGACCCCCTCCTCTGAACAAAAACCCTAACCGCCCCTAATCCTTTCATCCTCTCAAGTCGGTCGCCCCATCTCTCACTCTCACTCTTTCACTCTCACCTCCCTTACACACTATACTCATAGACCCACCTCACCATCTACAGTTCGTTTTTGAGATCTGAAATCGAGGATAGCTAGAAAATACACAAGAGCAACAGTTAAAAAATTACTCCACATAGCCTAAAAATGCTAGTTTAGATCTATAGTTTCAAAGAGCTATTTGGTTTTCTGTTGATTTGTTGGTTAATCTCTGGGCTTCTAAGAGTGATTAAACTCTCAAATTACTGTCGACTGCCACTGATACACTGCATTGCTGAGCTCCAGATTCATTTCTTATCACCACCTCTCTTTATTCTGCTGCAGCAAGGTACTCTCCTTGATTTTGACTGTGTAATTTGATATAGATCACTCATGTTTTATGAAAAAGGATTTCGGGAAACTACATGTTCTTCTCTGTTGAACTAGTGATTACTATTATTGATCTGCATGTCATGTCTATTTGAGTATAAAATTAGATTTAGATACTGTCATAACACTTGGTACCTGAATTGTAAACTTGTATTAATTGGCAATGCTATGAAGCTTACAATTATTGTTCACAGATATGTTTAAAAATATTCTTCAATGTGAACTACAAATTTGCTTTTTGTTTTGAATTGTTCTGATGCATGGAGTTAGGATAGAACCGTGTGCAAAAATGTCATTGTTGTTAATCATTTTTTTGGATTCAATTGTAATACAACAGATCTGTGCTCAAGTAGGTTGAAGTATGGATACGCTTCTTCATCTAAAGTTTGATTCGATCCCTTCCTTAACATATTAGGCTTCACTGTAAGCCACTTGCTGTCACGTTTTAGACCTGTTGGACGTCGATTGATCTTAACCCACAGTGGTGTTATCTTGAGATGATTTCTCATTTGAAATAAATAATTGGAAGCAACCCACTCATTAATTTAACTCAATTGAAGAAAGATTCTTAAGTGTTTAATATACTGGCAGCTCACGTAAGTTAGCTTCCAAATTTACCTTGATTTATGTACTTTATCTCCAAATAACTCTGTAGCTATCGACCTCTCAATACATGATCTCAAACTTAGAAAGAAATAATCATGAACATTGTAGCTTGCCTCATGCGCGATTAATAAAATCATCGTGACTATGGGTACGCTTCCCGTGGCATAATCATGATACATAAACCCCAACTCAAGTGCGCGTTCACGCGACTTGACCATAATTTAAAATAATTAAAATAAACACGTTGTTAATCACGGGTACGTTTCACGTGGCATGATTTGTGATGTGTACAAAGTGGCAAGCGCGCGACATTGCGAATTATTCAAATAAATTCCATAATTTTTTAAAATAATTCAAAGCGGTAAAGAAGCGGTAATGCATAAAAGCTTTTAAACATGTAATTAATCAGATAATTAGGCCAATTATTAATAGTTTAGAGATCGTTCTAAAACCACGAAACTTAGGAGTGTCTGACACCTTCTCACGGATTAACAGAATCCCTTACCCGGTCTTCTGTGTTCGTGGATCAAAGATAGAGTCAATTTTCTCGATTTGGGATTTTAAAATGAACCGATGACTTAGGACACTACCATAATTATCCCAAGTGGCGACTCTGAATTAAATAAATAATCTCATTTTGATTAATGTCACTTTAATTGGAAAAAGTCCCTTATCCCTCGGAAAAAAGGAGGTGTGACAACCAGTCCACGGCGAAAGCTAATGAAGATCGACAAGAGGAGAGGATCAGAGTGCTGGAAAAGGATAACTCCATCCTTCATGAACGGGTGGCCTCTTTGGAAGCTGAGACGGCCTAACTTCTTGCACAACCATCTTCTTCCCATACTTTGAATTTTCCCAATGTTCCTCGGGAAATATATGAGGAATGGATTCACACTGAGGCTCAGTTGGATGTCTTCCGAAATTTGTATGTGGCAGGATCCATTTCAGAGGCTGCCCTCAAAGGTGTTCGTGTTAAGGCTCGTGAAGCTCGAGTCGCTTGCGGGTATGATCCCGCTACACCTGAGACCGGTGAGGGAGAGGATGAGGGCGTAAACTATCCTGAAGAGGACGCCTGGTATGATACTACTTATCCTGAAAGCGAAGGCGACGATTGTGAAGGGAATCGAGATGGCGAGGATATCGGTGGCCAAGGTGGTGAAGGTACTAAAGACCGTGATGGTGGTGATCAGTAGTTTTATTTTGCCTTGTAAAGTTTTGTGTATTTTTGCCGGCATCTTCATGCGCCTTTGTAAAACGTTTAAGTATGAAATATCAAAGTTGTTCTTTACATCTTCTTCCCTTCCTGTGGTTTACTTTCTGTACTTGTATGTTTTTTGCTTCTATTGTTTGCCTATTTCGCTCTTTCCCGTGTTGGTGTTGTCTTTTAGCTAGTTGTGGCCTTGGAGCCGATTACGCGTTATTTTTTCTTTTTTCTCTTTTTCTATTTTTTGTGTTGAGTTGTGGCTGAGGACAGACATTTGTTTGTTTGATCGTACTCGATCGTGATCTTTCGTCAAATCGCGGCCGAGGACCGGTAGGTGTTTGTTCGAGCAGGGTCGGACATAACCTCTTATTAATGCGTGGCTGAGGGCCTGATAGGTGTTTGCTCGAGCGAGTTCAAACGTAACCTTTCATTAGATTGCGGTTGAGGTCAGATAGGTATTTATTTGAGCGAGGTCGAACATAACCTTTTACTAAATCTCGGCCAAGGGCCGATAGGTGTTTTCTCAAGCGGGGTCGAATGTAACCTTTCATTAGATTGCGGCCGAGGGCTGATAGGTGTTTGCTTGAGCTAGGTCGAACATAACCTTCATTAGATTGCAGCCGAGGGCCGATAAGTATTTGTTCTAGCGAGGTCGAACTTAACCTTTCATTAAATCGCGGCCGAGGGCTGATAGGTATTTGCTCGAGCGGGATCGAACGTAACCTTTCAATTAATTGCAGCCGAGCGCCGATAGGTGTTTGCTCGAGCGAGATCGAACGTAACCTTTACACGGAAGATGTGTGCTGATAAGTGTAGATCTTGTTGCTTTGACATTGTTTCTTTGTTTACATATTTGGAGATGTTTATAGATTTTTGGGTGTTGGTTGGCGTTCTAGTCCCCATTCCAGTCTATCTAGTCCCTTCATTGGTTGACTTGGAGAGTATTGAGAGGTCGAGCAATGAAATAGTAATCATAACCCTACCTTCGCATACTTCGACTCGAAGCGTTCCCTCCGTCGCCTCATTAAAAAACTCCTTGAGAAAACCCAAATGGGACAAAACTCAAGTGAGGGAAAAAAGAGTACGACTTGGGGGCATTTTTTCTCTCAGAAATTAAAGTATTTGAGGTGGTTGATATTCCAGTTGTTTTGTAGTAGCTTTCCTTCCATTGTCTGTAGTTGGAATAAACCCTTATTTGCTTTTGCTGTGATTATATACGGACCATCCCAGTTCGTTCTCAGCTTTCCTTCTCGAGGATCTTTGCTCGCTAGAGTTTTGGCTTTCAGTACATAGTCTCCGACTTTAAGCGAACGGACCTTTGCTTTCTTGTTGTAATAAAATTTTGCTTGTTGTTTTTGGGGCATACTTTTGGCATTGTTTGCATTTCCTCACGAAATCTACGACATCCTTTTTCATGGTGGGCCAGTAGTAACCCGCCTATATGAGGCATCTGCCCAGTGCTCGATTGTCGGAGTGAGCTCCGCAATGGCCTTCATGGACTTCTTCGAGGACGCGCTGGGTTTGGTTCAGGCCTAAGAGCTTCGCCAGAGGGCCGCCGTAAGTCCTCTTGTACAGGTCGCTATGGAGGAGGTTATATCTGGCCGCCTGCATTCTTAGTTTTTTGGCCTTTTTTATGTCGTCTGGGAGTGTGCTGACGAGCGCAAAACACACACTTAAATTGTGCTCGCTAGTCAAAGATAGTATAGTATAATATCGTATCCACATGGATTGGAGTTAAACAGTATTATCGTAGTTTGTAGCTAGATTGCTATCCAAGATGATCAACACTTTAGATTTATGTGGTTAATACTAAAATTATTAAGAATCTAGAGCTAATTGACTAATGACAATCGAAGCAAGGACTAAACAAAGGAAGATATCAATGGGAGAAAATAGTATTTTGATAGGATAGGTGCAAGATAATTGTCTGGGATTTAACTCTACATAATTCACTTCTAATGTTCAAGTGAGTCTCTCGAATTCACTTAATTATCAGTACAATTGTTTAGTAGAAACTCCTCTCTCGATTAAGTCTTAACCTCACAATATGAAACAATTTAAGCTCTGTGAAGATATGCACGAATGCGTAATGGACTGGTCTTTAGGAAAACCTCTTTCGATTATTCTCCTAATTAGATTTAATCAGTGATTCAACTAGCCTCTTTCGATTACTTAGAAGAATCTGTGAACTCAACCAACAATATAATGGAAAGATATCATAAGTTATGCCTCTTTCGATTATAAGAACAAGTGAATATAGATGCAACAATTAAATCTTCCAAAATGATTCAGATACATAAAAATAGAGTTATAATCTACAAACAATTATCAATACACGAAATCTATAAAAACCCAAAAGGATCTATTCCATAGACATGGAGAAGTTCTTCACAAATATAAATAAAGTATAGAAAAACATAAATTCAATTCAAACCCGGATCTTGAGTGAGAAAAGAATGATGAAATCCTTGTGCTTGTGCTCTTCCAACTCCTCCTTAGCCTCCTTAGACTCCTTAGGTCAAAATCTAAAAGTCCCGAAAATGGCATTTTTCGCGTATTTAAGCTATCACCCAATAAACCCCGGATGAAAAATACCCTTTTTAACGGAAATGGGAACATACTCTAACATTTTTTCACTTTGTGGATAATTCCAGTACGAACTGCAGATCACTTTCTAGGCATATATTACATAGTCGCGCCACCCCATGTGGCACGAAAGTGTAGTTTTCTTAGAGTGATTCGTTTTGTCCCAATTTTTGACACCCGGACTTGGTACTCGACCCCCGAACGCGATCCCAGTTTAATCCCTTGGGCTTCTACTCTGTCTTCAAAGCTCCAAATAGCTCGAATTTGCTCCATAACATCTAAATAACTCGGAATCACTCCTACACGGCATAAAATACACAATAAGTGCAAAACACGACTAATTAAAGCTCAACATAAGTAAAGTGCAGTGAATTAGAATGCAATTAGCGACTAAAACACGGGATTATAGCCTATCATCATGTGCCATCCTACAAATATGCGATAAATGATTGCGTCAATCCCAAGTTAAGTTTATGGTTCTTACTCCAATTGGTCCAGTGATGAGTTGAAGAGGTGGACTACGCTTTTATCTCCGGACATGATGCTTTTGGTAGCTGCGGCTAATTCGGCGAGGCCATCTGCTTCGGCATTCTATGCTCGTGGGATTTGATCGAGTTGGCATTCGTTGAACTGAGGCAATAGCCTGCAGATTTCGGTCTGATATTTTTGCAATCTTCGTTCCTTCATTTGGAAAGTCCCCGAGACTTGGTTGACTACAAGTTGTTAGTCATAGCGGAGTTTCAACCGTTTTGCCCCATATTTGAGTGTCAGCCTTAATCCTGCAATTATGACCTCATTGTTAGCATATTCATGCACCTTTTGGATTGGCGAATTACTTCGCCTGTTGGGACCTTGAGTACGAGTCCCAATCTGGACCCTGATGCGTTGGATGCACCATCGGTGTGTAGGACCCAGAGGTCTTGTGTTTGGAGGAAAGTTTGCACGGCTTCCTTTTCGACTTAGGTATCATTTTTGCGCTGAATTCGGCGATGAAGTCAGCTAGTACTTGTGGAGACTTTATCGTTGCTCGCGGCTAGTACGTGATATCGTGCTCACTTAGCTCGATGGCCTAGCTGGCCATCCTTCCCGATAGCTCGGGTTTATGCAAAATGTTCCTTAAGGGGAAGGTTGTGACGACCGAGATGGGGTGACCTTGGAAATAGGGTCTAAGATTTCGTGAAGCTACAACCTAGGCTAGAGCCAGTTTTTCAATGTGGGGGTACCTTGTCTCGGTGTCGATGAGTGTTTTGCTATTGTAATAGATGGGAGATTGTGTACCTTTATTTTCGCGGATCAAGATTGCACTTACTGCTACCTTAGATACGGCTAGATAGACGAGGAGCTGCTCCAAGTTCGGGTTTTGAAATCAAGGGTGGTGGTGATAGGTATGCCTTCAGTTCTCGCAGAGCCTGGACGCACTCGGAAGTCCATTCGAGGTCGTTATCTTTCTTGAGTATGCCAAAGAATTTATTTCACCTATCCGACGATCGCGAGATGAACCTTGATAAGGCGGCGATACGACCAGTCAACCTTTGGACTTGGTTTTTGGTGGTCAAGAGTTCTGGTATCCCCTCAATGGCTTTGATTTGGTCTGGGTTGATCTCGATCCCTCACTGCGATACCAAAAAACCCAAGAACTTTCCCGAGGCTACCTATAAAGCACATTTCTCCGGGTTCAGCTTCATTCCTTACCGTCTGAGTATGTTAAAAGTTTCTTCCAAATGATCAATGTGGTCTTCTCCCCTTTGGGACTTGACCATCATGTTTTCTATATATACCTCCATTCTTTTGTCGAGCTGGTCTTTAAACATCTTTGTTACCAATCTTTGATAAGTAGCCCCTGCGTTTTTAGTCTAAACGGCATGACCCTGTAGTAATACGTTCCTTGGTGGGTGATGAAAGTGGTCTTTTCCGGATCTTCTTCTTCCATGAGGATCTGATTATAGCCTGAGTAGGCGTCCAAGAAACTTAGTAGCTCATCCCTGGCCGTTATATCCATGGGTTGGTCGATATGAGGTATTGGGAATGAATCCTTCGGACATGCTTTGTTCAAATTTTTGAAATCCACGCACATCCGTCATTTCCCATTTTTCCTTTTGAATATCACTATGTTGACGATCCATTTGGGCATTTCGACTCCCTGATGAACCCATTTTCTAATAGCTTTTCCACCTCCTTGTGGACTGCATTGCTGATAGCAGGGTTGAATTTACGCCTGATCTGTCTCATTAGGGGTGGAATGGGTCGAAGTTTAATTTGTGCATGGCGATTTCCTTTGGGATACCTGGCATATCTGCATGCCAGAAAGCAAACAAGTCTGTGTTAGCTGTTAAGAATTGATGGAATTTACCTGGTTCCCGAAGTTTGCAGCTGATATAAGCTTTCTTGCTATGATCGTTGAGGTCCAATTGAACGAGGTCGAGGTCTTCTATGGTCGATCTTGCGGCTTCGATCGTGTCGGGATCCTTGATGACGTCCTCGGTCTCATCTTGCTCCGACCTCGACCTTATTGATTGCTTTTCATCTTTTTCTTTGTCTTTTCTCTGTTGGGTGGCCGTGCTGTCTAAGGCAATGCGGTAGCATTCCCGGGATGTGCGGTGCTGCTCTCCGCGTATGGTGAATATTCCCATTGGTATAGGCTGGAGGGGATGGCTCTCATGGGATGTATCCACGATCGACCTACTATTGGCATTGTATGCGTTGGCCTGGTCCATGATGTGGAATGTTGTCTCTAGAGTTACGCCGCCGGCCAGGATGGGTAGTGTAATTTCCGCGGACGTTCGCTCAACTGCATTATTAAAACAGGTGAGTGTGATGCAGCACAACACTATTTTATCCTCGAGCTTCATTAGGGTAAGGACTCGGGGATCGATAATGCATGCACCGCTCCCATCGTCCACCGTGATGCGTTTGACATCAGTATCTAAAATGTGTAAAATTATAATAAGGGCATCATTATGAGGGAAAGTCAAATCATCGGCATCTGACTCGTCGAAGATGATACTCTCTTCGAGCCCATTATGCCGTTCGCGGGTGATCGACTGTTTGAGATTGTGAATGGTGGTGAACTTTATGTCATTGACAAAGGCATCGTCACTGCCGCCGATGATCATGTTAATGGTTCGAGCTAGGGATGGCGGCTTTGGTGGGCCATGATGTTCACGTCCTCTAGCGAAGTTAGTTCTCCCTTTGTCGCTTAACAGTTCTTTGAGGGCGATGCAATCTTTTGTTTTGTGCTCGCGTTCCTGGTGGAACTCACAGAAAGCGTCAAATTGTTTGACCAAAAATATAGATCTTGGTTCAAATAATTAAATTTATGTAAACAAGGGTTAATCTTAGCTAATAATAATAATATCCTTAGATGAGGTTCTTTAAGGAGAAATAAATATCGCGCAAATGTGATCGATCAGTAACAGTGATATGTACAAATATTACACAAATAAGAACTAATAATATTGCATTTAATAACAATGAATAGCAATAAGTGGCATTTAAATAAATAGAGGGAATGAGTCACCCAAGAAAAGATGGAATAAATGAATGTTCTTCCTGACAATGATGAATGATAGACAATCCCTTGAATATTCGAGTTATTCTCGGATCTAGTGGAAAAGTATGGACAAGAATCTGAGTGAAAAGGTGATGTTTTTATGAGAGCTGAATCTTTAAGTCAATGTGTGTTCTTTTCAAATGAATATCACATGCCCCCATCAATGTGTCTTTTTCTATTTATAGGGAACATGCTCTTAGGAAACCCTAATAGTACAAGTATAGAGAATATCCACTAAAATATTCTCTTTAATGTCCTATCTTAAAACTAGCCGTTATAACTCTATTAAGGGTGCTCGACCTTGGCCTCGATGATAACTCTGCGACTTCGACTTCACTGATTCCTTTCCCCACGTCCCGCTAAGTCTTCGACCACAACCTTCGCTAATAATTAGATCATTTTGACGCGTGGGACCGCATAAATATTTCACTTAGCACTATTTCGATTAGAACCGAATTTTGACCCATACACCATCAAACCAGCACCCCTGCTTTTTTACGTGGCCAACATTTATGATCCCCGCTAGCAAGAAATCATAACGATAACCATACATAATGTTTGCTAGTAATTAAATGATCCAACAGTCCTAACATGCCAGAAAGAAAAGAAAAAGTCAGTCCTTAGCGTGTTTCCATTATTTTTTAACGAAAAGTTTTTCCAAAAATTTTTGTCGAATTCTTTATAAGAAATTATCTCATATTAAAAAGAGTACAAAGAAAACATTCAGACGAACCTTTTCTAAGTGACATTTATCACTTCACACGGAAAGAAAAATTTAACCTGCTGAGACTTGGTCGCATCCCCTCTCCTCTTCTGTCTATAAGTTTTCAACAAATTATTAGTCCAGGTTCCTTATTCGACTACTAAATTTAAAATTTAATTTTCCCCTTATTTCTCTCCTATATATACACTCTTTTCCAGTCATTTCTTCCAAAGGGAATTGGCACTAATATTTCCTCTTCCTATAACCTTGTTTTGTGCTAGTTTCACTTTTAATTGCTTTCTCAAAAGCTCCTGTTCCTATTGAATAGAATGGCATACTCAAAGGTATAGTTGCTCTAATATTGGCTTTGGTGGTTGGATCTGCATTTGCTCAGGCACCAGCGGCATCTCCAAAGAGTTCTCCACCACCGGTAGCATCGTCACCTTCGATGGAGACTCCTCCATATGCAGTACCACCTGCAAATGCTCCTATTACTGTTTCTTCTCCATCAGAATCTCCATTAGCATCTCCTCCAGCTCCACCAACTGTCGATACTCCTGCAAATACTCCCACTACTGCTTCTTCTCCATCTGAATCTCCATTGGCATCTCCTCCAGCTCCACCAACTGTCGATACTCCTGCAAATACTCCCACTACTGCTTCTTCTCCATCTGAATCTACATTGGCATCTCCTCCAGCTCCACCAACTGTCGATACTCCTGCAAATGCTCCTATTACTGCTTCTTCCCCATTTGAAGTTCCATTGGCATCTCCTCCAGCTCCTCCAACTGTTGATACTCCTGCAAATGCTCCTACTAATGCTTCTTCCATTTGAATCTACATTGGCATTTCCTTCAGCTCCACCAACTTTTGATGCTCCTACAAATGTTCTTACTACTTCTTCTTCTCCATCTGAATCTCCATTGGCATCTCCTCAAGCTCCACTAACTGTCGATACTCCTGCAAATTCTCCTACTACTGCCTCTTCTCCATCCGAATCTCCATTGGCATCTCCTCCAGCTCCACCAACTATCGATACTCCTGCAAATGCTCCTAATACTGCTTCTTCTCTATCTGAATCTCCATTGGCATCTGCTCCAGCTCCACCAACTGTCGATACTCCTGCAAATGCTCCTACTACTGCTTCTTCTCCATCTAAATCTCCTTGGCATCTCCTCCAGCTCCACCAACTGTCGATACTCCTGCAAATGCTCCTACTATTACTTCTTCTCCATCTGAATCTCCTTTGGCATCTCCTCCAGCTCCACCAACCGTTGATACTCCTGCAAATGATCCTACTACTGCTTCTTCTCCATCTGAATCTCCATTGGCATCTCCTCCAGCTCCACCAACTATCGATACTCCTGCAAATGCTCCTACTACTGCTTCTTCTCCATCTGCATCTCCATTGGCATCTCCTCCAGCTCCACCAACTGTCGATACTCCTGCAAATGCTCCTACTACTGCTTCTTCTCCATCTGAATCTCCATTGGTATCTCCTCCAGCTCCACCAACTGTCGATACTCCTGCAAATGCTCCTACTACTGCTTTTTTTCCATGTGAATCTCCATTGGCATCTCTTTCAGCTCCAGCAACTGTCGATACTCCTGCACATGCTCCTACTACTGCTTCTTCTCCATCTGAATCTCCATTGGCATCTCCTCCAGATCCACCAACTATCGATACTCCTGCAAATGCTCCTACTACTGTTTCTTCTCCATCTGAATCTCCATTGGCATTTCCTCCAGCTCCACCAACTATCGATACTCCTGCAAATGCTCCTAATACTGCTTCTTCTCTATCTGAATCTCCATTGGCATCTTCTCCAGCTCCACCAACTGTCGATATTCCTGCAAATACTCCTACTACTGCTTTTTCTCCATCTCAATCCCCATTGGCATCTCCTCCAGCTCCACCAACTGTCGATACTCCTGCAAATGCTCCTACTACTGCTTCTTCTCCATCTGAATCTCCATTGGCATCTCCTCCAGCTCCACCAACTATCGATGCTCCTGCAAATGCTCCGAATACTGCTTCTTCTCTATCTGAATCTCCATTGGTATCTGCTCCAGCTCCACCAACTGTCGATATTCCTGCAAATACTCCTACTACTGCTTTTTCTCCATTTGAATCCCTATTGGCATCTCCTCCAGCTACACCAACTGTTGATACTCCTGCAAATGCTCCTATTGCTGCTTCTTCTCCATTTGAATTTCCATTGGCATCTCCTACAGCTCCACCAACTGTCGATACTCCTGCAAATGCTCCTACTATTGCTTCTTCTCCATCTGAATCTCCATTGGCATCTGCTCCTGCTCCACCAACTGTCGATACTCCTGCAAATGCTCCTACTACTGCTTCTTCTCCATCTGAATCTCCATTGGCATCTCCTCCAGCTCCACCAATCGTCGATACTCCGGCATCATCTCCTTCCGGTGGTGCTGCTCCTCCATCCATCGGTGTCGTTCCCAGCAATTCTCCGACTTCATCTCCTAACTCTGCTTCCTTGAACAGAGTCGTCGTCGCCGGATCTGCTGTTGTAGCTATTTTGCTGCTACTTTGATGCTTTAATTATCTGATCTGTGAGATATTTTTTGTTTTATTTTGTCGGAGCCGACTACTTTTATGGGCGGCGGTAGTCGTGGCCGCTGTTGATTCTTTCTTACTACTACTATTTGCTATTGATTATTACTGGATTCTTTGTTTATTTATGGAGAGATGTATTCATCAACTAGTTAATAATTTGTTCTGTTTAAGAGCATTCATATTTTATTTAATTGGAACATTTCTATAATTTCAAAAACAAGTTTTACAACTCCGAAAAATTACAATTCCTTTTAAAACTTGGTATAAAGAAAAGTCATGTTTAATGCAAAATCAAAAAGGACTAGACAGTCAACACACATAAAAATACTTCCTCCGTAGCTAATTTACGTGTTATAGTTTGACTTTTATGCGTTGAGTTTGACCTATTGGAGAGTACAAAAATAAAAAAAGACTTTTGGTTTGTAGTCTAAACATATCGTAAATACTTGCTACATATAAATAATTTTATTATATATATATATATATATATATATATATATATATATATATATATATATATATATAT
>MCJB01051834.1:0-33559 GCA_002018475.1 Nicotiana obtusifolia
GGCGACTAACCATGTCATGCTTGACATGCATATGCATATACATATATTTATATCCTTTTTAAAATCATCATATACATATATACGCCTCTGTGGGCCATCATCATCTCATACATATGCCTCTGTGGGCCTCCTCATCATCATACCCACCTGATCAGTGGTTGCACAATAGGTGCCATACCCGGCCGACTATAGCGCGGCTCGGTAGAGTAAAATAGATAATGCATGCTGGACTTATAAGAGTCATACTACCATGGTGAAATAATAACATATCAATCCTCCCATAAGAGGGGAAACAATATACGTACTGCTACCTTCTAAGAGTAGAGTATCTTTGGGGTTCGTTAATTGCATTGTAAACAGTCAGAGTCGTGCAAAAGAAGGAAATGGATAGTCTCACATACCTTGCAATACTTTGCAATCTCAAGCTATGAAACTTCCACGACTTCTTAGTCTACAATAAGAGAAAGGACACTAGCGTTATCGTTCAGGCGTCGCAACTATTATGTATCGACTGTAACCTATTTTGCAATAAAACGGACAGCACCTCCCCTATATATATGACTTCACACAAGTCAAAACAGCCACCAAACAGCCAAACAACATCAATAAGAATCATATTGAACCTCCCAAAATAGTCCACGCACAAGCCAATTGCTTCATACATACGATGGCCACTATAGTCATGTCAAATGACCCAGAAATGTTACAAGCAACTATCAGGCCACAACCCTAAGCATATATGGTGTTTATCCACACCCTTTCTCCTCCAAAACTCCACAAATAAGTAGTGAAACACGCAGCTTTACAGCAACACAAAACAGTCCATAAAACAGTCCGCTACAAGTGAACAACTTGAACTCACGGCTTCCGATCACCGTCCCGTGAGTTCTTACACACATAGAACGACTTACCAAGACCTAATCAGTAGAAAACATGCATAAAATAGAGTAGCAAACTCACCTTTCTTGTTAGATAACTCAGCCCTTGCTTTGGATCCTCAACTCTAGGGTTTACCTTCAACTAGAACTTGAAAGAGGGGAAAATCGATTAGGGTTTGTGTGGTGTTATTTTGGGGAGGGGTTGCAGGGGTTATTTTAGGTTTTGAAGCTGTGAAATGATAGTGAATTATATGGCTTTAAAATCTATTAAAATCCCTCTTATAACCGACTTGGGGCTTTTAACTTTTAGCACTTAATTTTAGCAAGTAGGTGATGCACCTACTTGTCACCTACCAGCTTGCGCAGTTCTACGGAAATGAAATTATCTCAATACTCCGAGATGGTATTGACAAACGGTTTGAAGCATTGGAAACTAGACTTATAGACCTTTAATTTGGTAGGTATATCACCCCGTAACTCCTTGTAAATTGGGAGAAAATCGCAGAAACATTTGACCTAACGTTTAAGTAAAATTGTGAACCTAAGTTGCGACAACTTTTGTCGACTTTTGTTTCATAACTCGTTTGACTTCAAGACTTATGAAACGGATATCATATCATTCAAATACCTTAAAACATGACATTTTGGTAATGTTAAACACCTCTCGATTTTCCCAAAAACGCGAGTTACAACTTCCTTAACTCGTTTATCATTTAATACTTGTTAACCGCCCTTATACACCTTTGCATCGTTTAGGACCAATAGGACTAAACTCTTATTGTCTCAAAGGTAATTCCCTTTCTCGAACCAAGGTAGACTATCTTACGGTGTAATCTAACACGTACAAATATAGGTTATAACAGGTTTGTGCTCGTGAATGTTTGGGTAACCTTTGTTTGGTAGCAAACTTAATTTCCCAGTGGGGATTTGCTATCGAACCAAAGATTATCTAACCATCCCCGAGTGTAAGCTTGCTTGTTTGCCTTTATATCAAAGGTCTTATTGTTTATTTCTTTATTGTATGCTTTATGTTGCTGCCTCATTAAAAACCTTGCCAGAAAAACCCAATTAGGACAAAAACTGAACGAAGGAAAAAAGAGTGCAACACATACTTTTCATTTGAGTAATGTTCATCAGCAATAATATCTTTTGAGGTGTGCCACGTTCTAGTTGCTAGGCAACTTGTATGCATTCTGGTTCTCTAACTCGTATAATCCTTTCCTCTAATAGCTAAAATTCGGTAGGGACCTTCCCATGTTGGACCTAGCTTCTCCGCGTTGGGCTCATGGGCATTTTTGGTTACTTTCCTCATTACCAAGTCTCCTACTTTGAAATAACAAAAATTGGCTCTTCGATTATAATATCGCTCCATTCTCTGTTTTTGAGCTGCCATTCTTACATGCGCCAAGTACCTGCATTCCTCGAGCAGTTCCAAGTTGATTAACATTGTTTCGTTGTTCGACTCTTCATCTGCTCGAAAATATCTCAAAGTGGGTTCACCTACTTCCACCGGGATAAAGGCTTCAGCACCGTACATGAGGGAAAAGGATTTTCTCCTATACTCGATCTAGTCATTGTTCGGTAGGCCCATAGAACTCTAGGAAATTCTTCGGGCCATTTGCCTTTTGCCGCTTGCAACCTTTTCTTTGAGGTTTTGAATACTAACCTTGTTTGTTGACTCCGCTTGACCATTTTGCGCTCGGATGGTAAGGTGAAGATGTGATCCTATTTATCTTCAAATCTTCGAGGGACTTTGTAACTTTTGCACCGATAAACTGAGGCCCATTCTTGCATGCTATTTTTTTTGGTATTTCGAACCGGCAAATTATATTTTCCCACAGTAAAATCGACCACTTCACGTTCTCTGATCATCTTATAAGGACCTGCCTCCACCTATTTAGAAAAATAGTCAGTCAAAATTAAAAGAAACCTTACCTTCTAGGAGCCGATGGCAGCGGTCCGACGATGTCCATCCCCCATTTCATGAATGGGCATGGGGACAGAACCGAATGTAAAGGTTCTGTCATTTGGTGTACTACTGGTGTGTAGCATTGGCACTTATCACATTTTTGTACGAAGTCTTTGGCGTCTTGTTCCATACGAGGCCAATAATATCCTTCTTGTACCAACTTCAGCAACAAAGAATTTGCGCGGAGTGATTGCCGCATTTCACTTCATGGACTTATCACATGACATAGTTAGCTTTTGATGCTCCTAAGCACCTGGCCAGCGGGCCTTGGAAGGATTTTTTATACAGATGGCCTCTCTTGAAGCTATAATGTGCAGCTTTGGCGCGTAAAGCTCGTGATGCTTTTTGGTTTTCGGGAAACTTCCCATGCTGAAGATAGTTGATTATTTCATTTCTCCAGTCCCAGACCAGACTAGTCGAATTTACCTCATAATAGCCATCTGTATCCAGGACTGAGATCATCAGTTGCACTACTGTCCCAGATTCTGAACCCATTTTTTTCCATCGATGATCCTAAGTTGCTAATGCATCCTTTTCTGCGTTATCCTCCTTGGGGATATGAGTAATTGACCACTCCCAGAATTGTGCCAAAAGAGCATGGACCTTTACTATGTATTGTTGCATACGTTCTTCTTTTGTATCAAAGATCCCGTAGACCTGATTTACCACCAGCTGCAAGTCACATTTGATTTCAATAACCTCGAAATCAAGTCCCCGGGCCAACTCGAGCCCTGCAATCAAAGCTTCATACTCTGCTTCATTATTAGTTAAAGTGATCGTGTTGATGGCTTGCCTTAAGGTTTCCCTCCAAGGCATGATTAAGACTATTTTGAGTCCAGACCCCTTTACGTAGGAAACTCTATCCATAAATAAGGTGCAAATCCCCGATGTCGATTCCAACACCATTACTACCTCCTTGATTGCTAGAGGCAATAGTCCCGGACTGAAATCGGCCACAAAGTCAGCCAAGACTTGCGACTTAATTGCAGTCCTATGTTTATATTTTATGTCGAAATCACTGATTTTGACGGCCCATTTGGCCAATCTTCCCGAGAACTCAAATTTACGGAGGATGTTCTGTAAAGGGAAAGTAGTCACCATAACTGTCGGGGGGCGTTGGAAGTAGGGCCTCAGCTTCCGAGCAGCAACTACGAGAGCTAAGGCTAATTTTTCAAAATGTGGGTAGCGAGTTTCTGCTCCCGTTAAGATTTTTCTAATGTAATAAATGGGAGATTGCATACCTTCGTCCTCCGGAACAAAATCGCACTTACTGCAACTTTTGAAACCGCGAGGTAGACTAGCAATATTTCACCTTCTTTTGGTTTTGAGAGTAATGAAGGACTCGATAAGTACTTCTTCAGATCCCTCAGAGCCTGCTGGCACTCTGGTCTCCATTCAAAATTATTTTTCTTTATGAGCAGTGTGAAGAAGCGATGACATTTTTTCGACGATCGGGAAATGAACCTGCTCAAAGCTGTTAATCTTCTTGTGAGCCTTTGGACTTCCTTTACGTTTGACAATTGGTCTAGAATATCCTCTATGGCCTTGATTTTGTCAGAGTTTACCTTCATTCCCCTTTGTGAGACCAAAAATCCCAGAAACTTACCAAAACTGACACCGAACGCGAACTTTTCGGGATTATTTCCTCAGGATGTCGAATGTTTCTTATAAATGCTTAAGATGTACGCCTGCATTCAAAGACTTAACGAGCATATAGCCTACATAAACTTCTATAGCTTTTCCTATTTTCTTTTCAAACATCTTATTTACGAGCCGTTGATAATTGGCTCCGGTGTTTTTCAACCCGAAGGGCATAACATTGTAACAATATGTACTAAAATTCATTGTAAACGAAGTTTTTTCCAGTTCTTCTGGATTCATCTTGATTTGATTGTACCCGGAATAAGCATCAATGAAACTTATTAACTCGTGCCCGGCCTGGCATCAATCATTTGATCGATATTTGGTAGTGGGAATGAGTTTTTGGGTCACGCCTTATTAAGGTCTTTATAGTCTACGCAGATGCGAAGTTTATTCTTCTTCTTAGGAACTACTACTACATTGGCTAGCCAGTACGGATATCTTACCTCTCGGACTGAATCGATTTTAAGCAAGCGGGTTACCTCTTCTTTGATGAATTTATTCCCTGGCCTCGGCAATAGGGCGTTTCTCTATCTTACTGAAGGTACGTTGGGATCCAAACTCAGCATGTGCATGGCTATTTCCGTCGAGATACCTATCATATACTCGTGTGACCATGCAAAACAATCAGTATTAAATTTATGGAATTCAATAAAATCGAACCTGAGCTCCGGGTGCAGTCCTGTCCCCAAATGGAATTTTCTTTCTAGGAATTCCTCGAACAATGCAACTTGCTCCAGTTCCTCTACCGTGGATTTCGTTAATTCCGTCTCTTTTGGAACTTGGAAATATCTCGGCACCTGATATTGTTCAGACGACTCTGCTTCCGGGCTAACTCTTTATAGCTCAAGAGTAGGTGCCAGTTCCTGTAATATCTATGCCTTGTGTTCCTTCCCTTTGCTATTGGAAACTTAGATTGCATTCATCCCCCTTGCTGCCGGTTGATCACCTCTTATCTTCTTGATTTCTTCGGGCATTGGAAACTTTAGCAATTGGTGATATGGTGAGGGTACAACTTTAATCTCGTGTTACCATGGCCTTTCCAGGATGATGTTGTATCCCATGTCACCATCTACTACTTCGAAGAGAGTTTTTTCATTACTCCTTCGAAGAGAGTTGCTTAAATTTATATAGGAGCTTTGTTGCCGGAATAATGCTTTTGGTAACTTTAGCTTGCTCCAATACTCTCCATTGTGTGATATTAGCCGAACTTCCTGGATCCACTATAACACGTTTAATCATAAAATCTAACACATTTAAAGAAATTACTAGTACGTCGTCGTGTGGTAATTGCAATCCGTCTGCGTCCTCCTCCATGAAAGTGATATCGTCTTCCCGGAGTCTTTTGCTATGAGTTATTGATACATTCGTCTTCTTTGCTGCCGAAAAGGTGACCCCGTTAATCTCATTCCCCCCAAAGATCATATTGATCGTTTTGCATAGGGGTTCTGTTCCTGCTTTCAATGTTTCTGCGTTGTCTCTGTTACGACCATAATAGTTCTTAGCTCAGTCACTCAAGGAATTCTCTGAGGTGACCATTCTTCAGTAGTGTAGCCACTTCTTCCCGAAGGAGTCAGCAGTCCCCTGTCCGCTAACCGTTCCTCCCATGGTACTCACACCATAAGTAGGGATCTCTCTGGCTGGAATCAAATCTCAGAGGTCTCGAGAATTGTGCCTCTTTATTGTTTCTCATGGCTGACACCAAATCCACTATCCTGACGTTGAAGTTATATTCCGATAACTTGGGGTAAGAAGGATCCCCAGATCCCGAAGCCTCTTTGTCCTGGAGTGATCTATTATTTTGACCACGATCGGTCCCTCTCTCAACGATTAACTTGTTTGCTATCCAGATGTTTCTGCCACGACCTTCGGTCCATTCGGAGGGCAAAAACTGGCCCCTTCAAGTCCGTCTGTTCGTGACGTAGTCATCCTTTGATTTTTCTCTGCTCTTCTCCCTCCGTCCTTTGGCTGATGATGTGGGTACGACCTGGTCATCTTCGATCCTTATCTTTGATACGTACCGGTTGTGGACATTTGTCCAAGTTGTTGTTTGAAACTCAAGCAAGCTCTCCTTCGGCTTCCAGGACGTGTCTGAGCTTCTCGGATTCAATCCTTTGGTGAATGCTTTAGCTGCCACTTCGTCCAGGACAGCTGGGAGCTACATTCTTTCTTTCTAGAATCGGGTAACAAACTCTCGTAATAATTCATATTCTCCCACTGCGATCCTGAATATGTCAGCCTTCCAAGCTTGTACTTTTCCGGCCCCGGCATGAGCCTTGATGAAAGAATCCGCGAGCATCTCAAAGGAATCTATGGAATGCTCGGGTAATAATGAATACCACGTTAGAGCTCCCCTCGTGAGAGTTTCCCCAAATTTCTTTAGCAACACAGATTCAATTTCGTGAGGAGCTAAATCATTTCCTTTTACCACTATTGTGTAGGTGGTAATATGCTTATGTGGGTCTGAAGTCCCGTCATACTTTTGCACTTCAGGCATTTTGAACCGCTTTGGGATTAGTTCTGGTGCCGCACTCGGCTTATATGGCAATTGAGTATACTTCTTCGACTCCGTGCCTTTCAATATTGGTGGCGCGCTCGGGATCTGGTCCGTGCAGGCATTTACTTCCCTCATAAACCATTAAAGTTCATTTTTGAACAGGTCGTTCTTCTTGTTGAGGCCGGATCTACTCCCTCTGGCCCCGTNATCAGACATCTTGTCCTTATACCCCTCAGCAAAATGGGGTTGCAGAGAGAAAGAATAAGCATCTTATTGAGACTGCTCGCACAATTCTAATTGAATCTCGTGTTCCGCTGCGTTTCTGGGGCGATGCAGTTCTCACAGCTTGTTATTTAATTAATCGAATGCCTTCCTCTCCCATCAAGGATCAGATTCCCCATTCAGTATTGTTCCCCCAGTCACCCTTATACTCTCTTCCCCCTCGTGTCTTTGGGAGCACGTGTTTTGTTCATAACTTAGCCCCTGGGAAAGATAAGTTAGCCCCTCGTGCTCTCAAGTGTGTCTTCCTTGGTTATTCTCGTGTTCAGAAGGGATATCGTTGTTATTCTCCTGATCTTCGTAGGTACCTTATGTCAGCTGGCGTCACATTTTTTGAGTCTAAACCTTTCTTTACCATTGCTGATCAACATGATATATCTGAGGTCTTACCTATACCAACTTGTGAGGAATTTACTGAAGTTCCTCCTCCACCTTCGACCTCAGAAGTTTCAATCATACCAACTGATGATGCGTCTAGTGTCCTTTCACCACTCTTGACTTATCATCGTCGTCCACGCACTACATCAGGCCCAACTGGTTATCGCCCTGCACCTGACACTGCTCCTACTGCGGACCTGTCTCTTCCTAGTACACCGATTGCGCTTCGGAAAGGTATACGGACCACACTTAATCCTAATCCTCATTATGTTGGCCTAAGTTATCATCGTCTGTCATCTCCCCATTATGCTTTTATATCTGCTTTGTCCTCGGTTACCATTCCTAAGTCTACAGGTGAAGCATTGTCTCATCCAGGTTGGCGACAGGCTATGAGTGACGAGATGTCTGCTTTACATACTAGCGGTACTTGGGAACTTGTTCATCTTCCTTTAGGTAAATCTACTGTTGGTTGTCGTTGGGTGTATGCAGTCAAAGTTGGTCCTGATGGCCAGGTTGATCGACTTAAGGCCCGTCTTGTTGCCAAGGGATATACTCAGATATTTGGGCTCGATTACAGTGATACCTTCTCTCCTGTGGCAAAAGTGGCATCAGTTCGTCTTTTTCTATCCATGGCTGCAGTTCGTAATTGGCCTCTCTATCAGCTAGACATTAAGAATGCGTTTCTTCACGGTGATCTTGAGGATGAAGTTTATATGGAGCAACCACCTGGTTTTGTTGCTCAGGGGGAGTCTCGTCACCTTGTATGTCGCTTGCGTAGGTCACTTTATGGTCTAAAGCAGTCTCCTCGAGCCTGGTTTGGTAAGTTCAGTACGGTTATCCAGGAATTTGGCATGATTCGTAGTGAAGCTGATCACTCTGTGTTTTATCGGCACTCTGCTTCAAGTCTTTGCATTTATCTGGTAGTCTATGTTGATGATGTTGTTATTACTGGCAATGATCAGGATGGTATTACCAATCTGAAGCAACATCTATTCCAGCACTTCCAAACTAAGGATCTAGGCAAATTAAAGTACTTTCTGGGTATTGAGGTTGCTCAGTCTAGCTCAGGCATTGCTATTTCTCACCGAAAATATGCTTTAGACATTCTTGAGGAGACAGGGATGATAGGTTGCAGACCTGTTGACACTCCGATGGATCCGAATTCTAAACTACTTCCAGGACAGGGGGAGCCGCTTAGCGATCCTGCAAGCTATAGGCGGTTGGTTGGTAAATTGAATTATCTCACAGTGACTAGACCCGACATTTCTTATCCTGTGAGTGTTGTAAGTCAGTTTATGAATTCTCTCTGTGATAGTCATTGGGATGCAGTTATACGCATTATTCGGTATATAAAATCGGCTCCAGGCAAAGGGCTACTGTTTGAAGATCGAGGTCATGAGCAGATTGTTGGATACTTAGATGCTAATTGGGCAGGATCACCTTCTGATAGACGTTCTACGTCTGGATATTGTGTGTTAGTAGGAGGAAATTTGGTGTCTTGGAAGAGTAAGAAACAGAATGTAGTTGCTCGCTCTAGTGCAGAAGCAGAATATCGAGCGATGGCTATGGCAACATGTGAGCTAATATGGACCAAACAATTACTCAAGTAGTTGAAATTTGGTGAAATCAGTCAGATGGAACTTGTGTGCGATAATCAAGCTGCCCTTCATATTGCATCAAATCCGGTGTTCCATGAGAGAACTAAACACATTGAGATTGATTGTCACTTCATCAGAGAAAAGATACTCTCAGGAGAGATTACTACAAAGTTTGTGAGGTCGAATAATCAGCTTGCAGATATTTTCACCAAGTCCCTAACTGGTACTCGTATTGGTTATATATGTAACAAGCTCGGTACATATGATTTATATGCACCGGCTTGAGGGGGAGTGTTAGTTTTATAGATATGTATATAATAGAATATGTATATATAATAGAGTCTTGTCCCACATTGGTAGAAGTGTAGTATGTGCTTGTAGAATATAGTTATAAATAAGGACTTTTTGTATTGAATATCAATAATATATTTTCTTTCTCCCGTGCCTTCTCACCCTTGTTCGGTGGCTGTTCGCCCCATGGTATTCATACCATAAGTTGGCATCTCTCTGGCTGGAATCGGATCTTATTGATTTTGGGAATCGTGCCTCTTTAATATTTCTCATGGCTGACACCAACTTCATTATACTGACGTTGAAGTTATATTCTGATAACTTGGGGTAAGAAGGATCCCGAGATCCCGATGTCTCTTTATCCTGAAGTCATCTATTGTTTCGACCATGATCGGTCCCTCTGTCAACGACAAACTTGTTTGCTGCCCGGAAGATTCTGCAACGGCCTTCAGTTTGTTCGTAAGGCAAAAACCGGTCCCTTGAAGTCCGTCTGTCCGCATCGTAGTCATCTTTTGATTTTTCTATGCTCTTCTCCTGTCCTTTAGCCGATGATGTAGAACCGACCTGGTCATCTTCGATTCTTATCTTTGACTCCCGGTTGTGGACATTTGCTCAAGTTGTTGCTTGAAACTGAAGCAGGCTCTCATTCAGCTTCCGGGAAGCGTCTAAGCTTCTCCGATTCAATCCTTTAGTAGATGCTTCAGCTGCCCATTCATCCAGGACAACCCGGAGCAACATTGTTTCTTTCTGGAATCGGGTAACGAACTCTTGTAATAATTCAGATTCTCCTTGCAATCCTAAATATGTCAGCCTTCCGGACTTGTACTTTTTTTGCCCCGACATGAGCCTTGATGAAAGAATCCGCGAGCATCTCAAAGGAATCTATGGAATGCTCGGGTAATAATGAATACCACGTTAGAGCTCCCCTCGTGAGAGTTTCCCCAAATTTCTTTAGCAACACAGATTCAATTTCGTGAGGAGCTAAATCATTTCCTTTTACCACTATTGTGTAGGTGGTAATATGCTTATGTGGGTCTGAAGTCCCGTCATACTTTTGCACTTCAGGCATTTTGAACCGCTTTGGGATTAGTTCTGGTGCCGCACTCGGCTTATATGGCAATTGAGTATACTTCTTCGACTCCGTGCCTTTCAATATTGGTGGCGCGCTCGGGATCTGGTCCGTGCAGGCATTTACTTCCCTCATAAACCATTAAAGTTCATTTTTGAACAGGTCGTTCTTCTTGTTGAGGCCGGATCTACTCCCTCTGGCCCCGTCGGATCCAACTTCACCCCTGGGAGCTCTGTCGTTGTCAACTCTCTGTGTCGTTTAGTTTGCGGGAACACCAGGAGGAATTAGATCTCGTCTGTTTGCATTATTTGAAGCCCCCGATAGTGCCTGCTTCAGTTCCGTCATAACATGATCCTGCCGCGTGAGATGGCCTAGAATGATTGCCTGTTGCTCTTGCAGGAACCTCACCACATCCACGACATGCTCCTCATCAGCATCATCGGGAGTTGTATCCCGACCCTGTCGAGGGTACTGCCTGTCATGCACCGGTGTGGCGTCATTCTCCTCATTGCGGGTGTCACTGATTGAATCCTCGAAATGAGGTTGATCCCCTCGAATTTCTGGGTTGTGCGTGTTGTTAACAGTGTTATCTGCCATTTATTATGATTTTTTCTAAGACAAAATAATCGAATCGCGTTAGTAAAAAAGACAAGGATCAATTTAATTGCACGGCTGTCTATACCCATGGTGGGCGCCAAACTATTTACCCGTAGAAAGGTACAATTAAATTTATATGTGATTTTTAGACAAGTGAGCTAATTTGATCCTGAAATAATGCAATAATTGAAGAAATGTACAATACTTAGCCTTAAAATGTAGATGAAACAGCAAAAATGACAGTTCTAGGAATAGGGTTTCCGAGCACAACAATGATGAGATAAAAAAAAAAGTAAGATTGTATTAAGCTTTGTATAGAATGTAGTATAAGTTTAGCCAGAATGTTCGTATCCCTTACAATGATAACTGAGCTCACTGTTTATAGCTATATCTAGGGAAGGAGATCCTAGGATCGTGTCCTCCTTTAATGCCAATTATGAGGGTCATTGATGTAGAAGTAACGGTGAACATAAATGCCAAATTCTTTGTAACGGACCGTCGCGCGTAATGCTACAGAATATTCCCTATTAAATGCTATTGGGCGCAGAGCATTTAACGTACCTTTATGAATATTATCCTTTCCGGTGACAAGCGAAATGGTTGTGTTCGGTCTTCGGCCATCCGCGTCTTGAGTAATACGTGTCCTCCCTAGACACCCTTTAGTGTTATATCATATTTTAACCTATACAACTCTAACTATTTCGTTAGAGTTAGTTTTGATATAGGGATTCGGAACTCAGTATTTGGGAAGTGATTTAGGGATGGGAATGAGCGTGATTGTGTTTGTATATATTCATGAGGGGACAGACGGGTAAAGCTAATCTACAAAACCCATGGGGTAATTACCCTAGACGCCATATCATTTCTCATTATGTTGTTGAAACGTTGTAAAAATTGTGCAAGCTGAAATTCAAGCTTAACTCTATCCGTTACACATTTTCTATAACAAGCATGCGTCTTAGTTAAATTATCACGACTACTTGTTGATAGTGGAAGATTCCAACAAGTTACGAACTCGAGAGTTTATGAGAATTATATAAAGCGCGCATGTTGCGCCAAGCACATAGTACATATTTCCTATGTCTTGAAATGCATATGATATTGAGAAGAGATGATGTTTTTGATCAATTTTCTTGCATTAAATAAACAAAAACATTCCCCGACACTACAGTATGCCCCTGACAAGCATTATCACTACTACTTAGTTGCGACAACTACAGAAAGAGCCCTTTTATCTTTTTGTCGTAAAACATTTTATAAGAGAAGCCTTTTTAATGCACAGTCGAGAGTGCATTTCTTTTGTTCATACCACTCCTACGTTCTTAATGCTTTTTTCATTTTTGGATATTTTATACGTTTTTTGGATATTACGGTTGTACGAGTTATAGTATTTATGTGTAACTGTAATTTTTCTTACTTGTATATGTTTATCCTAAATTTCGGATAACAATTGAATTTATACGTTGTTTTAAGGATATGTGGCCTAATTTGATACAAATGATGAATAATATAGCGAAAATTGAAATTAAAGGATATATAGAGAAGAAAAACAAACCAACTGAGTTAGATACTCTTGATCGTTGAATAAACCTTCTTGTGCAGAAACTGACTACAATAAGAATTGGAACAATAAAGTGGTTTAAGAGAGTAATAAATTGTTTCTTTCTTTCTATTGATGATTCGTGTAAATCGTGATGCCTTTTAAACGGTTTAACTCTCCCTTGGGAGGTCATACATCTAGTAAACTGTTATACAAGGTAAAAATCTTCATACAAGGTAAAATATCTCCTGATTTGCTAATTAAACGGTTCGATTGATCAGTGCCGAGATTTCCGCCGTGATGTTCATCCCATCACAGATTTTCCGGTTCCCCATCATTTAAGTTTAGCGGCCTTCCCTTCGACCCTTTGCATTTCGAACCCGATTTATCGAGTAATAGTTGAATTCGATACTAACCGTATAGAGTCGTGCTCGATTTTGACCACATATAGGTGGGCCCGACTTTTACCGTATACAGATAGTCCCCTCATTTCTTGGAGAGTAACGAAGAGAAACGATATGAGCCGCAAATTTTCATTCTGATAAATAACAATGAACTTATGACGTACACGATACGAAAATCGAAAATGTCCGATCAGAAAGACCAAATTCTTATTCTGATAAGTGACGGTGAACTTATGACATTCGCGATACGAAAATCGAAAACGTCCCATCAGAGAAAACCTTACACAGCATGTGTCAGTCGGCGTTTCGCCGCTTTGGAATGCGAACCGTCATTTTGAGACGCTATAAATACCCTCTTTCACCCTTTATGTTCAGATGTTTGTGCTTTTTGTAAAATTATATCGCTTTTATCTTCAAGATTTCTAGCTTCTGAAAATTCCTCGCAAGCTATCTTCATACTATATTTCCATTGCATCTGTATCTTTTAATTTCTTCATCTACTTAAAACAATGGCGAAGACATCTAAATCTGTCCCTCAGAGACAAACTCCCTCTTCTTCTCAACCTGTTGATGACTTTTACCTGTTGTTGTTGAGGAGCCCATAGCGGAGCCCCCTCTGAAGGCGTTTGTATCAACCGGGTGTTTGACCGGGGCCGATTTCAAGATCGATAAAGCTTCCTCGATACCGGGCCAATGCGAGCCTGTCACGAGATATATCTGTTCAATCACCAACAAAATTCTCAATAAAGTAAAGTAAGACTATAACTGGGTTGGTAAGTGTGTGGTAGTTCCTGCCTGAAGAGGCGATCACTACCCACGTGGAGGGTTTTTTGAGCGTTTACACTTATCCCTTCACGTTGGGCCCTTTCGACCCTGTCATTGGTTCTTTTTGTAAAAGGTACGAAGTGACCTTGGGCCAAATTCATCTTTCTTTTTGGAGGATAGTCATTCTCCTCCATTTTTTTGCTCTAAAGCAGGATAAAAAGAAGAAAAGGAAGGAGGCCCCCAGTTCTTCCGACCTCGGAAAGAAGAGGCCGAGGAAAAGATTGGCTCGCAAGCCCAAGGGCAGCACTAGTGATCGAGTGTTACCCTCGGACTCGGTACGTCGATTGAGGGATGAGTCCGAGGAGGAAGAAGAATATTTCGACCTTGTGGCTAGTGAGCCGCCACGACCTAAAGGGCGAGGGGTCTCCGAACCAGGGGCCAGTGAAACGGACCTTCGCCAAACCGGGGGATCCGAGCTAGAGGCAAGAATTGGGGCTTCCCCTGATCTAAGGAGAGCTCCGCTAGGAATCTTAGGTTCAATTGAGGTTGTAGATTAGCCCTCTTTCTCCGAATCAACATTCAATGTGGCCCAAACGGCAAAAGAGCGTTCTTTGGGTGGGGATGATGGATCGAAAGACCCTTTTTTGCAGTTTTTTTGATGGTGTGGATTTGGCGTATGCGGAAGACGTTTTTGGGCTTGGTAATTTAGAGGTACCGAGGAAAAGTTCATCCACCGATACAAGCGGGATTTCCTTCAATCCGAAATTAGTCGATCGATTTCCCGCGCCGAGCACTTACCCTTATCGGAAACAAACCATATCTTTCACCATTCCCGAGGATGCTAGGGTTCTGTCCGCTCCTGTTGGGGTGGCCAGTTATCTTCGGTGCTTGGTGACCGAGGAAGATCAGGCAAAAATGAACGAAGTGGATGCGTCCTGTCGGTTCAATAAAGCTCAACAGGCGCTGAATCGGGTAATTTCTGATAAGCTCTACTCGATGTCCTTTGTTTTGTTCGTTAAAATTTTAATTAATTGTAACATCCTCCTTTACGCTTGCAGGCCTCGGTACTCCATCATGAAGCCTTTCTCCGATTTTGGGAAGAGTCGTAATGCTATCATCGGCTCGAAGGGGAGATGATGAATCTTTATGCCGAACTGGAGCTTGCCAGGAAGGATAATGCTGGCTTGGTCGAGCAAATAGAGCAAAAAATCTATCAAATTAACCAGCTTCGATCTGAATAAGCATGGCTAGAGCTGAGGGCGATGAGTGGGGGAGCAAGATGGATTGGCTGGCCTCAAAAAAAGAGACCTTTCAGGCACAGTTAGCTTCAGCAGAAGCTCAGCTTAAAGAGGCAAAGGAGAAAATCAAGGCCCTAACCAAGAACGCCGACGAGCTCCAATCTCGGGTCAGCATGATTATCTCAGATCGAGATGTTATGGCTAATGAGCTAAAAAACGCCCAAGTTGGAACTTGCTGTGGTCAAAGCAGAGGCTGATGAGTTGGTTGCCCAATATAAGGCCGATGCTGAAGCCGCTCAAGATCAATCAAGAAATATGGTTGATCATATGAAGTGGCAATCTCGCAAGCTTGTCCGCAAAGAGATTCACCCTCGAGGCTTTGATTTATCAGCGGAGATCGAAGATGCCAAGATAGTCGAGGCCGAGGCCAGAAAGTTAGCCTTCTCGGAGGAGGGCGATTCCGAAAATTCAGGCGAATTTGAAGAATGAGGCGCCCATTTCCTTCCTTTTCTGATATTGTGTATCGAGATTGCTCGATTTTGTATAAAGGATTTTCGATGTGTATATATATGAAGCTTTTCGCAACTTTTGAAATATTTTAGCTTTCCAGTATTACTAATTTGGTATGATTTTAACCTTTAGAGTTCGGGGTTCGCCTTAATAAGCCTTATCCCCCCTCGAGTTTTGTTAACTCGAAACGACCTTAGCCTTCAAGGTTCGGGGTTTTGCCTTAATAGGTCTTATCCCCCCTCGAGTTTTGTTAACTTTAGACGGCTTTAGCCTTTAAGGTTCGGGGTTTGCCTTAATAGGTCTTATCCCCCCTCGAGTTTTATTAACTGGAAACGGCCTTAGCCTTTATGGTTCGGGGTTTGCCGTAATAGGTCTTACCCCCCCTCGAGTTTTGTTAACCCAAAACAGCCTTAGCCTTTAAGGTTCGGGGTTTGCCTTAATAGGTCATATCCCGCCTCAAGTTTTGTTAACTCGAAACGGCCTTAGCCTTTAAGGTTCGGGGTTTGCCTTAATAGGTCTTATCCCCCCCTCGAGTTTTGTTAACTCGAAACGGACTAAGCCTTTAAGGTTCGAGGTTGCCTTATTAGGTCTTATCCCCCCTCGAGTAAGTTCATTTTTCGGACAAGTCCCCGAGCGAGGGAATGGTTGTTTGAACAGAATTTAAAGTGGCCCTTGGGCTTGTTTGATCAGAGGCATGATGTTTGTTCATATGAGACTTTTCTTTATTCTTACTCATGTATGTATACAATTTGTGTTAGGGTTCAATCAATCTATTTTGGCACGGTTCATTTGACCGTTTGACCCTTACATTGAATCCTAATGATCTTTGACCCTTTGATCCTAGAAATATCTTCCCAAGCTAAAGTAGCCCCCAGTATTCGGGGTCGATTGATGATTGGCTTTGATTACTGTCATCACCAATTTGTTATTGGCCTTCGAATCTAAGTTAGGATGATTTACTAGTTACCTCATTAAAAACCTTGCCGTAAAACCCATTTTAGGACAAAACCGGTTCAAGGGAAAAAGAGTGCAACGCGTGCTTTCAGACCTAATATATCGCATTCCCCGATTCACGGTACCTCATTTGATGCCTGCAAATGTTAGTTCGATGATGCAAATAGAATAATGAACGGGATCATACCTTAGCAAAAGTATCATTTCAAATGGCTTATGTTCTAGTTATTTGGTAGTTGTTTACCATCCATGGTTCCGAGCTTGTAGGATCCCTTTTCGGTGATTTTAATGATACAGTAAGGTCCTTCCCAGTTTCGTCCCAGCTTCACTTCATTTGGGTTTCGTGTGTTTGGTGTAACTTTCCTTAGTACTAAGTCCCCGACATTGAAATATCGAATGTTGGTCCTTTTGTTGTAATACCTTTCGATCCCTTGCTTTTGAGCAGCTAGTCGAACGAGGGTAGCTTCGCGTCTTTCATCCAACCGTTCCAAGTTCGTATTCATAGCTTCGTAGTTCGATTCCTCTGTCGCATACCGGAAACCTGACACTTGGCTCCCCGACCTCGACCCGTATCAAAGCTTAAGGACCATAAACCAGAGAAAAAGGGGTGGATCTAATGCTGGATTTCTCGGTCGTACAATATGCCCATAGTACTTCGGGTAATATTTCCTTCCATCTTCCTTTTGCATCGGTTAATCTCTTTTTGAGATTTCGAAGTATTATTTTGTTGGTAGAATCAGCTTGTCTACTTCCACTAGGGTGATAGGGCATCGATATGATCCTTTTGATCTTTTGGTCTTCGAGGAATTTTGTCACTTTGCTGTCGATGGATTGCTTCTCATTATCACATACAATCTCTACTGGTATTCCAGATCGACATATGATATGATCCCAAATGAATTCGATCACTTCTTTTTCCCTAACTTTTTCATACGCCTACGCTTCCACCCATTTAGAAAAATAATCAGTCATAGAGAGTATACATTGAGCCTTACCCGGTGTGTAGGGAAGAGGGCCAACGATGTCCATCCCCCATTTCATGAATAGCCACAGTGATAGGATTGAGTGGATTGTCTCCCTAGGCTGATGGATCATCGGGGCGTGCCTTCGGAATTCGTTACATTTTCGAACGAACTCCTTTGCATCCTTTTCCATGTCGATCCAATAGTAACCGGCCCTGATTATTTTTCGAATTAGCGGCTCGGCGCCGGAATGGTTCCCACAAGTACCTTCATAGATTTCCCTTAAAATATTCGCACGGTCCTAAACATATCGCGAGTGGGCCGTCAAATTTTCTTCTGAATAAGGTTCCGTCATCGAAAAAACTGAACCGGGCTGCCTTCGTACGCAGGGCCTTCAACTCTTTTGGATCCCAGAGGAGTTTTCCGAAATTGAGATATTCTATGTACTTGTCCCTCCAATCCAAGTTAGGCTTGTCAAATTGATCTCAGCGTGGCCTTCTTCCACTACCGATCTCATGAGCCACACAACCTTTCCAGAATCGACCTCGTCATCTTCAGTTGACGATCCCAATCTGGCGAGGGCGTCGGCCTCACTGTTTTGATCTCGAGGTATATGATGTACGGTCCATTCTTTGAACCGATGCAACGTCACTTGCAGTTTGTCTAGGTATCCTTACATTTGCCCTTTTCTGACCTCGAACATTCCGTTGACTTGATTTACAACAAGAAGGGAGTCGCACTTGGCTTCGATCACTTCTGCTCCAAGGCTTTTGGCTAGTTCTAGGCCTGCAATCATGGCCTCATATTCTACCTCGTTGTTAGTTAGTTTCACAGTCTAATAGAATTTCGAATTGTGTTACCCGTTGGTGGCCTCAACACAATGCCAAGTCCGGATCCCTTCGCATTCGAAGCACCATTTGTAAAAAGGGTCCATATTCCTAAAGGAGTTCCTGACCCAGCTAACAACTTTCTTTCGACCTCGGGTATTAGGGATGGTGTAAAATCGGCCACAAAGTCTGCTAACACCTGAGATTTGATGGCCGTTTGAGTCGATATTCAATGTCGTACCCACTTATTTCTCTAGCCCATTTGGCCAATCGATCGGAGAGCTTGGGCTTGTGCATCACGTTTCTTAATGGGTAAGTTGTTACGACGCATATAGGGTGACATTGGAAATACGGTTTTAGTTTCCTAGAAGCACTTAGCAAAGCGAGCGCCAGCTTTTCCAAGTGAGGATACCTAGTTTCGGCTTCGCCTAAGGTTCTGCTAACATCATAAATTGGAAATTGTGTACCTTGTTCTTCTCGAACTAGGACTTCGCTTAACGCTATCTCCGAGACTGCCAGGTAAAGGTACAGTTGCTCTTCCACCTTCGGTGTATGAAGCAGCGGCGGGCTCGATAAATATCTTTTAAGCTCTTCTAAAGCATGTTCGCATTCCGGCGTCCACAAAAAAGTTGTTCTTCTTTTTCAATAGAGCAAAGAACCGGTAGCTTTTATCGGACGACCTCGAAATGAATCGCCCTAAAGCTGCTATCCGCCCGGTCAGCTTTTGTATGGATTTCACATTATCCACGACTGTGATGTCCTCGATAGCCTTTATTTTTTCGGGGTTGATCTCGATTCCACGATTCGAGACCATGAATCCGAGGAATTTACCTGAACCCACACAAAACGCGCACTTTTCCGCGTTCAACTTCATGTTGTACTGCTTCAACACACTGATGTTTCCTGCAAATGGCTTAAATGGTCCTCTGCTCGCAGGGACTTAGCTAACATGTCGTCAATATAAACCTCCATTGTCTTTCCTAGTTATTTTTCGAACATTCGGTTTACTAAGCGTTGATATGTGGCTCTAGCATTTTTTAACCCAAATGGAATTACATTATAAGAATATGTGCATCACCTGGGTCCATCCGTATTTGGTTGTAGCCGAAGTATGCATCAAGAAAAGTAAGGGTCTCATGGCCAGTGGTAGCATCGATCATGCGATTGATGTTGGGTAAGGAAAAAGAGTCTTTTGGATATGCTTTATTCAGGTCTTTATAATCTACACACATTCTTAATTTATTCCCCTTTTTAGCGACTACTACTACTACGTTTGCCAACCATTCTGGGTATTTAATCTCCCGAATATACCCTATCTTTAGAAATTTAGTTACCTCATCGTTGATGAACGCATGCTTGGTTTCGGACTGAGGCCTCCATTTTTGTTTGACTGGATGGAACTTCGGATCCAGACTCACTTGTGAGTGGTTATCTATGACGGTATACCTATTATATCGAGGTGGGACCAAGCGAAAGAGTCTTGGTTAGTTAGAAAGAATTAGATAAGTTTTGTCCTGAGCTCGGAGCTTAACCCCGAGCCCAGGTATACCGTTTGTTCGGGCAGGTCTTCTCACAAAGTGACTTGTTCCAGTTCCTCGACAGTCAATTTGCTGGCATCGGAATCATTAGGGGCGATGAAAGATCGAGGAACTCGGTAATCATCATGGATCCATGGCCTTCCGACTAGAGCATTGTACCTCATGTCCCCTCCAATCACACAGAATTTTGTTTCTCGAACGGTTCCAGTAGCATTTATCGGCAACGTTATTTCACCCTTGGTGGTTTCACATGCCATATTGAACCCGTTAAGTACTCAAATTGTAGGAACGATCCGGTCAGACAAGCCGAGCTACTCCACGACCCATGATCGAATTATATTGGCCGAGCTACCTAGATCTATTAAAACATGTTTTACTCTAACTTTGTGTATGAGTACAAATATTACCAGTTCGTCATTGTGGGGTTTTGCAATTCCTTCTGGATCCTCCTAGCTAAAATATAAAGTCCCCTCCATCGAGTAATTCCAAGGGTGCTTTTTCTTGGTGATGGATATTTTGGTGCGTTTCAGCATCGGACCTTGAGGGGTATCCACTCCACCAATAATCATGTTGATTGTATGTTGAGGTTCTTCATGGCTTGCCTGTTTATTCCTATTTCCGAAGTGATTTTTTGCTCTATTGCTCAAGAATTCTCGAAGGTGTCCATTGTCGAGTAACCGGGCTACTTCTTCTCTCAATTGTCGGCGGTCTTCTGTTTTATGACCGTGAGTGCCTTGATATTTGCATATCTGATTAGGATCCCTTTGGGTTGGATTGGATTGCAATGGCCGAGGCCATTTAGTATCTTTCATGCCACCGATGGCAAATACGATGGTGGCAGCATCAACATTAAAATTATACTCCGATAATCGAGGTGGTTCTTTATGCCCGATGGGCCTTTCAAAATTGCTTTTGGTCATAAGCCCCCGATTTTTCTGACCTCGATCGTTTCTCCTTTCATGTCTTAGGGAGTGAAGCCCGGATACGCTAATTTTTCTATCCCTGTGATACGGTTGATGTCGCTCTCTATTCGATCTTGGTTCGCGATAAGTTTTCCTTCGGATTTTGTCGTAAGTTCTAACAGGGTAAATGGATCCCGAAGGCGATCCGGGCTGATCATCTTCGACTCTGATCTTTGACTGGTATTGGTTATGTACATCAGTCCATATGACAGCAGGGTATTCTATTAAGTTTTGTTTAAGTTGTTGCGAAGCCGCTGAGCTTCGAACATTGAGCCCCTGAGTGAAAGCTTGAATAACCTAATCGTTTGTAACCAGTGGTAGATCCATCCGTTCCATTTGGAACTGAGACATGAACTCTCTGAGCATCTCGTTACCTTTTGCCTGACTTTGAAATGGTTCGATTTTTGCGTTTCAACCTTGACGGCTCCTGCGTGTGCTTTTACAAAAGAATCTGCAAGCATAGCAAATAAGTTAATAGAATTAGGGGGTAAGTTGTGATACCATGTCATGGCTCCTTTCGACAAGGTTTTCCCAAATTTGTTTAACAGAATGGATTTGATCTCGTCGTCCTCCAGGTGTTCCCTTTGATAGAGCATGTATACGCGATTACATGCTCGTTTTGGTCGGTTGTTCCGTTGTATTTGGTGATTTCTAGCATACGGAATTTCTTGGGTATCGGTTTCGGAGCCGCACTCGGTAGAAAAGGTTTTTGTACGAACTTTTTGGAATCTAGGCCTTTTAATATCGGGGGTGCTCCTGGGATTTGAGCCACCCTGTAGTTGTAAGTTTCCACCTTCATGTTAGTTCTATTCGTTTAGTTAGTTCTTCGAGAATCTTTATAATTCCGGGGTTCTCCCCCGATTCACCCTCATTCAACCCTCCTACAATCGGTCTATCTCTATGGGTAATTTCCCGGGAAGGGCCAGGTTCAATCGTGTTCGAGATTTGGCTTCGGTTTTGTAACTGAGCTATGGCGGCCTGTTAGGCAGGCAACATTTAAAAGATCATTCGAAGACTGATCCCGTCCCTTCAATTATTTTGGGGATGTTACGTCATCGATCGAGTTCCCCTATGAATGCTATTTGTGGGGCCGGTGAGCTGATCTGCGTCAACTACCACTTGTGAATTGGCATCGCTTGGAATTCCGTCACCGGGCGCTATGTTATTATTTTCGCCTTGATGATTGAACTCATTATCAACGTGCAGAGGTTTCGATCGAGAGTTTGACATTTCCGTATTGTACCTAAAAACTAAGACACTTCAAAGAGCAAGTGTAAAACAATGTGTGTGACAAGAAATTGTATCAAGTATCCACTATTATCCTCAGCCTCACGGTGGGCGCCAAACTAATTACCCTAAATTTCGGATAACAATTTAATTTATACGTGGTTTTAAGGATATGTGCCCTAATTCGATACAAATGATGAATAATATAGCAAAAATTGTAATTAAAAAATAAATAGAGAAGAAAAACAAACCAACTGAGTTAGATACTCTTGACCATTGAATAAACCTTCTTGAGCAGAAACTGACTACAATAAGAATTGGAACAATAAAGTGGTTTAAGAGAGTAATAAACTGTTTTTCTTTTCTGTTGATGATTCGTGTAAATCGTGATGCCTTTTAAAGGTTCAACTCTCCCTATATAATAGGGAGGTCATACATCTGGTAAACTGTTATACGAGGTAAAAATCTCCATACAAGGTAAAATATCTCCTGATTTTGTTATTTAAACGGTTCTATTGATCAATGCCGAGATCCCTGTCGTGATGTTCATCCCATCACGAATTTTTCAGTTCCCATCATTTAAGTTTAACGGCCTTCCCTTGGACATTTTCGGAGCCAAGTTCAATATAGGATCACGGGCTCGGCATTCTTGAGGTTGGATATTCCGGCCTCATATTCCAATTTGATGAAGTTCAGGTTCGATCTTCGACCCTATGCATTTCGAGCCTGATTTATCGAGTAATAATTGAACTCGACACTAACCATATAGAGCCGTGCCCAATTTTGACCACATATAGGTGGGCCCGACTTTGACCTTATACAGTATGCTAAACCATGTACGCATATTAGATTGTATGCATGACCTAATTTTTTGCTTTGATCCAATATTTTTATTCAATGTTGTCGGTGTGAGCTTGCTCATATTGCTGGTCCCAAATCCAGGTAAAGGAGGAAGATTGCGGTAGGCTTGTAACTAGCGTAAAACTAACCAATTTTATGATGAATTGTCATCTATTTGCTTACAATATTGTGCCATTGACGTAAAATGCAAGTTGCACCTCTTCATTCCTCAGGACGAAAGGATGAGTAATAGCCACTTGATAGAAGGATGTCCATTAAAGTAAAAGATAATTAATTTTATAGAATTAGTTATGAGACCAACAATACTATACGAGAGTAAATGTTTGACCGTTAAAATTAACACATCCATAAGATGAACGTTGCAAAGATGCAGATACTAAGATTAATGTGTGGGCATATCAGAACGCAAAATTAGAAATGATCACATTAGCCATAAAGGTTCAAGAAGTAAATATGAAAAACAGTCACTTCAAATGGTTTGGTCATGTCTTGGCGTCGGCCTCCATATGCACTATTTCATATAGGTGTAAAATTAACCATGGTTGGTGAATGTATTAAAGATGATGAGTTACACCTAAATCACATGAAAAAAAGTTATCTCGAAGGACTTACAACTTTTGGGATCTATGCAAACTTAGCGAAAGGTAGAATCTAATGAAGAAAAAAAATCTATATTAGCGATATATATTAATTGAGAATATGTTTAAGATATTATCCCTTTTCTGTAGGTTCTACACTTTCTAGAAGTGGTTTATCCTTTTGAGATTATTTTATTATGTTTAGAAAATATATATACTTTTATTTTTTTTAATGTGCATAATTTGGCCCGCAAGTGTTGGTTGAGTTGGTTGGGTGAGTGGTTTCTCACATGGGAGACTTGGAATCGATTCGCCTCACCAGCAGCCTTCTCAGTCAGAGCTCATTGCATCGGGCTTGCCTAGCACGGTTTACAGCTCTTGTGTAGTTTGCCAGCTATAGCACAGTGAGCAGGTTACCCAGTGCGTGCCTGAAGGGTAGCGGCTGCAAGTTTCCCTGAAAAGTTTTCACAAAATATGTATAATTTGCCATAAGCTCGATGAGTTTAAATGAAGTAATATAGTCAATAAGAATTATATAGCTAATCCCATCTTGTTTTGGATAAAGGTATAGTGATTATTGTAATTTATTTAGCAGATGTGGAAAATTAAACGATTTCTAATATTTTGTAATAATAAAAAAATTGAAGTGAGAAACTAAAAAGTAAAAGGTAAGAGCTAGCATGAAATGGTTAAAGGTAATTATTTTAAGGTACTAGACTAGTTTAACAGCGTATACATAAAAATAAACATTTGAACTTTAAACATCAGATAAAAAATAATCAAAGTTGTTTACTCTAAAGTTGGGTAACAATAAGATTTGTACGCGGTTTAAGAGATACGTGGTTTAATTCAACACGAATAATTAAAAATAATAGATAAATGAATTATAAATGAAATAAACGATAAAACCAATTGCACTGTTATGACCAAGCATGATCTTAGATTGAACAGTGATCTCGTCCTCGATTGGACCCTCGGTTCAATCCCAGTCATGAATGAAGAACAGAACAAGTGAGCAATGTCTTTAACAATAGCTAAAAAGCAGAGATAAATTATTGCTTTGAATTGCATGTTACAGTGTGTCAGATCAAAGAAAAACTTTCCCTTTATATAGTAGGAGAATTTCAGTCCTAGTATAAGTCTAAAAGAGGTAAAATTCTTCTTCTCCCAGTCATTGTTGATCCATAATCGATTTTGAACAAGATTTGCGCGTGATATCCGGTTGAGGCAATTATTACGGCCTCCTATCTGTCGTGCATAACCGTCCACCGTGTCTCCCGAGGTTTAGAAGTTATACTCGGTTTTGGGTCCATCGCTTTATCATGTTCGATGTCGGATATATCGTTCATCTTCCTGGATCTTGATATGAAGGGTTTCTGGCCTCGATTACATTCTCGTGGATCCATGCTCCCCCTTCGTTCTCTCATCGGGGAATTGGGATAGACATTGCCCCCGATTTTACCTATACATAGATAGTCCCCTCATTTTTCACAAGGTAGATTTATTAAAATGACGGGATGTGATAAATGAACGCCGATTCCTTCTTTTGTATTTTACAACTGAGATGACAGGTCAACAAAATGTCCCATCAGTCGCGTCGTTTTGACTTTGGACATGTGTCTGCCACCTGTTGGTTGTCTTCGAATGTGAAACGTGACGCATTGATTGTCAGTCCTCTATAAAAGCTCTGACCCTTTTCACTTCTCCACTTTCCAATTCCAAAGCTCTTTGATTTACCCTCCAATTCTCTACTTACCTTTAACTTATTCAAATCTTCATACATTGCTCTTTAGATCTTCATATCTTCATACTTTCACTTTGAATCTTCAACTCAGACCTTTATATCTTCATCACATCTTCAAATTTCTATAGATTTTCTTCAAACCTTCATACTCCTAGAATTCGATGGCAAACATTTGTGCCTCAGCAAACCGCCCCTTCATCTTCCACCCCCGCCACAGATGCCGAGGTGGCAATTCCTGAGGTAACCAGGAGCCTTCCTTGAAGAACTTCGTCCCCAGGGGCTGCTCTGTCGAGAACGACTTCCACGTCGAGAAGGCCTCCAATCGACAGGCCTGAGGCGAGGGAGCATCGAGGTATATATGCTCCGTTACTAAGGAGACACAAACCCACAATTCGGGTAGACTGTAACTGGTAGGGCAAGGAGGTGGTCGTCCCCATGCCCAACAAGGACATCACCACTCACGTGGCGGGGCACCTAAGTGTTTAAACTTACCCCTCCACGCTTGCTCTGGTGGACCCCATATTTCTCAACTTCTGGAAAAGGTATGAGGTCTGCCTTGGGCAGATTCACCGTCCTTTTGGAGGATCTTAATCCTCCTCTGACACTTCATAAATAACACCGAGGCACATCGGTTCATCCTCGACCATCTGCTTCATCTATACAGTCCCCGAATCTTCTGTGGGGTTGATAAAGCTCGTTCGCCAAGCAAGTAAGGCTCCTTTATTGAGTATCAACGAGGACCGAGATCGAGGTTGGTAGGGGATGTTCGTTCGGGTGAAAACCGAAGATCTCATCCCCTCCGAATTTCTACCGTTCCCTGAACAGTGGAAGGCATCCCTTAATCCTGTTCCTTCTTGAGTAATTGACATTCCCTTTTATTCTTTTTCTAATTGCTCGTGTTTGTCATTTTGTAGTGGTTGCTCAGGTTCCTAATGCAGTCTCCCGCTTCAAGGAGTGGATCGAGTAGATGTACAAACATATGTCCTACTTCGAGCGCGCATGGCACAAGCTCTCGAAAGACAAGTGGGAGGGTCGTTCCCATGGTGAGTCTTTCTCTCGAATAATTATATTCATACACTTGACTTATATTTCACTAAGTCCTCTTCCTTCTCAAGGTTTTGCCCAAGACCATCGAGCTCAGGTCGTTGGATGAGGACGAGAATCCATCCTCGCTCGCCGAACCCTCTGCTTCGGGACAGCCCGGGGCTGCCTCAAAGAAGGAGAAAAATAAAAGAATAAAGTCCTCGAGCTCCCCAGATAATGAGGTGAAGACGAAGAGGGTGGCAATCCAGATCTAGAAAAGTGACAAAAAGAGCACCATGTCCAGGGTACAGGACTCTGATCCCTCTACGAGCTTAGGGATTATCCCGAGGATAACGACCTTGACTTTATTACTCATGAGTCAACCCTCAACAAGTGGGAGAAGACAGCAACCGGGAAAGGTGAGCAAGAGGTCGATCCCCCTCTAGCTCGGGAACCAGAGAGGAGAGTCGGATGCCACGACCTCCCAAGAAGCCGCTCCTACTCCGAAGGAGGTAGTTGGTGTCATTGACATCACCGAGACGCTGTCCTACTTTGAGTCCATGTTCGAAAAGGACCAAGATGAAAAAGAGAAATCAAAGGAGATGGCACCAGGCCCAGATGATACCCTCAACACGTTCTTCGATGGCATGGACGTGACCACATTGGAGGACTTCTCTAGGCCTTTCCGCCTTGAGGTCCCTAAAATAGATGTGCCATCGGGAGCGGGCAAGCCGAGCTCGAGACCAAAACTAGTGAAGCAGTTCCCTGCCCCGAGTGTGGATCTCAACCATAAGAGAAAGGTCGTTCATACTATCCCGGCGGATGCCAAGGCACTGTCCGCTCCGGTGGGCATGGCCAGCTACCTTCATTGCCTGGTGATCGAGGAGGAACAGGCAAAGATGAATGAAGTAGGCACGTAGAGCATCTTCAACGAGGCGCAACAAGCACTGAACCGGGTAAGACGTCTATCATTTGTATCTTTTGCGGATTTTCTCTTAGTATATTCTAATGATCTCATTGTTTTCCAGGCTTCCATGCATCATCATGAAAGCTTCCTCTGGTCTCACGTAAAAATCAGCTAGCTCGAATTCGAGCTCAAAGAGCACATCCAGAAGAATGACATGTATATGGCTCTTAGTGAGCAACAAGACGTAAGGATCTCGCAACTCTTCGGGCCGAGCTTGAAAAGGCTCAGACGGAGGCCTCGTCCGTGAAATAGGAGCATGCCAATCCGATAAAGAAGGTAAGGGTCATTGAGGCTAAAAACAAGAAGCTACTAGTGATGACTAACAAGTCAACTTCGCAGGTCCAAGAGAAGATAGACTTGATCGACCAGCTTCGGGCTGAGATGGATGAGATCATGGCCACGGCCAAAGCGTTGAGGGGAAGGATGGACCTGCTGGCTTTGGAAAAGGAGGCTACAAAAGAGGAGCTGGAATCGGTCAAGGACCAGCTCTAGACGGTAAAGGACAAGGTCGACAAGTGGTCTCGCTAAATGATGAACTCCAGGCACAGCTAAACTCAGGCATCACGGAACGGGATGCCCTAAGCCAAGAATTCACTGTACTGAGGTCCAAATTGGAGGAAACTTTGATCCATTCCTCCGATATTAAGGAGATGTTGGCCTAGTATACGGCTGATGTGAAGATAGTTGAGGCCCGCTTAAACACGAACACCGAGTATGTGAAGTGGCTATCCCGGAGAGAGACCCTCGAGGAGATTCACGCCCGAGGTTTTGACCTGTTGGCCGAGATCGAAGAATCCAAGAGACTCGAGGCCGAGCATTCGGACGGTTCTAGTGACGAGTCGAGCTCTGGTGAAAACTAAGCGTAGATGCCTAAGATCGTTTTTAGTTTTTCCTTGTTTATTTTGGGTCCATTTTATCGTTCCTTTGTAAATATTTTTTGAAATATATAAAATTCCCCCCTGTGGCAATACCATATCTTTACCGTAGTATAAGTACAACTGACCTCATGTACTTATTGAGCGTCGAGCCTAACCTTGATGAGGTATTGACGAGACTACAACAAGTCACTCACAGTAAACCTGTAGTAAGAAGTAGAAAAACAATAGAAATATATAGATCTGAAATCTGAAATTAAGATAAAATTTCGATTACTCATTCACTTACGAGTCGAAACATGTGATTTATTCTGACATCCGACCTCAAATCGAGGTCTAAATTTCTAAAATATATAATTATAAATTTCTATCCAAAACCTTATTTCTACTCTATGAAATCTTAGGTTTGATAAGGAAAGTCTATAGATAATTAATGAAATTGAAAAAAAAAGTTAAAGTTACTAACTTATGAAGTTGGGAACAAATTGCTTTAAGCAAAATCCCGAAATCCTATCTTTTACCCAGCTGCAGTTATTGCAAAACAATACAACTGGTCGCAAATGCGAACAGTCCTTGAGCCCCCTGATGTCGCAAGTGCGATAAAACCTTCGCAATTGTGAAGGTTGGTGCAACAATCCGACCGGTCGTTTTGATCTTTAGCATTTTGTTCGGCAGTTCAAGACCTTGAGAAGTTTTGTATGGTGTGTTATTACTCACGTGTATGGGTAGTTTTCATTTTCAAGAGGTCCGAAGTTGATTTGGGAGAGTAATTTTCTATCCGAAAGCTTTAAGTTGGAAGAGTTGACCAAGGTTTGACTTTTGAGTAAACGATCCTAAATTCATGTTTTGATGGTTCCAATAGGTTTGCATGGTGATTTTGGTTTGAGCGTATGTTCGGATTTGAATTTGGATGGTCCTAGAATGTATTGGATTTTATTTTATATATCCATATATTTCTACACCTAAAACTTGAAATTTTGAAAGGAAATTTAGGGTTTTGTACACTTTAAGAGAGTGTATCTTAGGAATTTGAACACCAATTTAGACTTCGTTATGGAAACTAATTACATATTTTGACTCTACGGGTTATGGGTCATCGGATTTTGATATTGCTGTCGTATTAAAGGCACACAAGCCCAGATTGATTTTTGTTGATTTTTGGAAATTTCATCAAGGATCGAAGCTTATGGATTGGGATCACTTCCTATTGATATGTTTGTCTTGTATTTGCACGATTGGAGGGCTACATCAAGGGTTTGACGCGATTCGAGGTTAATGACTAGGCCGGATGAGGTAAGTATCTTGCCTAAGCTTTGTTTAGGGTAATTTTCCGATTGGCTATGATATTTATTAAGTGCTGGAGGTGACATATATGCGAGGTGACGAGCGTATACACGTGCACCGTGGTTATTCATGATCCAGGTAGTTCGTAGAATATTATATACCTTATTTTGCTATCATACCTCTTTGATATCGTATTTTCTCCACTTATGACTATGTGGAATACTATTATGCTAGAAATCATGTCTGGGCATGTGCTTACCTGTTTGAGACATGATAGGGCTATTTATGTTGAGATGTTTGCCTTAATTGTAGTCTTATTTTTTAGTTATGATATTATATCGGCATGTTATATCTCTGTCTTTGTGCACTTTTTATATGTCATCTCACATAGTGCCATTTTTTGTGTGACATGGAATTAAGCTGAGTTATGGAACATTGGCATATCCGTGTGGTATTTTAATTTTGGTAATGTGAGATATGAGTATATTGAAACTTTGATGACTAACCCTGGACCATAATGTTGTGTTAATATTAATAGTGTTGTGACACGCATGCCAGGTCCCATACTGGGTTGAATGATATTGATAGTGAGGTGATGAGTGCACCAGGCCATATTGGGTTGAGTTATGTTAATCGATGGCTTTGATCCGATCAACACTTGTCCTAGGATCCACCCCTCTCGAGTCAGGCGATAACTCATGCTATTTTGAGCCCTATGAGTGCAGGCACATGTTACACGCTTGTTGAGGAACTTATGTCAGGGACCCATGCAGTGTGGAGAGTGTGTGTATGTGTGATGACCATAGGCATCTTTCCAGGCACCGTGAGAGTGTTGAGACTATGATTGAGGGACATTTGTGCCAAACACTTTTAAAGTACTGAGAGTTTGTATATTGATAATAGTGATATTTGTTGATTTGGCATGTATAATTGACATGCAGGCATTGAGTTGTAATATTCCTCATGCTAACTAGCATTCGACGTCTCCACTTGATAGTTAGAGCTTGATACTATAATTTTATCCTGTTACATACCTGTCTAAATGAATTCTGTGGAAGTTGATGCTTTGATTGTTATATCTGAAAAGCATGCCTACTTCTCCTCTTCTTGTGTTAAGCTGAGCCTATTGTTATTTGAGTTTTCTCTATATGCTATTATTCTGCTATTATTCTTGTTGTTGGCTATGGAAAGTGAGCATCAGACCTTGTCAAGCTCGTCACTACTTTCAACCCGAGTTTAGGCTTGCTACTTATTTAGTACGTGGTTTCAGTTGTACTATTACTACGCTCTGCACTGTTCAAGTGTTGCTGATAGCGGAGGTTACCAGTGAGCTATATCCGGATTAGCTTGGAGATTTTGAGGTAGTACTGTTGTTCTGTTTGTAGGCCTTGATGTCCCTTCTTTTACCTTATGTTATTAATATTCAATCATTCACACGATGTTGTATTTTGTTTGGACTTTGTATTTATGCATTACATTGAGGTCATGCACTCGATGACACCAGATTTTGGGGAGGATGCAATTGTATTAAAATCTTAACTTCGGCTATTTATAGTATCTGATTCTGAGACTATTTCTTATCTTTGTTAAAGTCCATTTCTCTATTTTGTTGTTGGCTTGCCTAGCTAGCAGTGTTAGAAGCCATCACTGCTCCGGTGGGAATTTAGATCATGAGAAGTTGGTATCAGAGAACTAAGTGGCATAGGTCATACGAATCATGAGCAGCTGTAGTAGAGTGTTGAGGATCGATATGAAGACGTCTGTGTTTATCTTCGAGAGTCTATAGAGCTATAGGAAATTTTTCTTTCCTTGGTTCCTTGTGCAATTTTATCTAGGCTTGAAGCCTATATCTTCAGTTTGTTCTCATTCATCTATATGCGATGTTGAGTACATGATATCAGTTGGGCACCGACGAGTTGTGATGATGATACCGATGTTGTGCGGGGTGCTCTTCCCTGCATGATGAGGTCAGACTTCTATTATCATTTTGCAAATGAGTTGCCATCTATTGGATCCCTAGTGTTAGTGTTGCCCACGGGTTCCGGGCCTTATATATAGTATTGTGATAAATCACGCGTTGGTCGAAACACATTATTGGTACAGAAGGGCAGGGTGATTGCCTACGCTTGTAGTAGCCACAACCCTATGAGAAGGACTATCCGGTTTGTGATTTGGAGTTTAGCATTTGTTCCATCGAAGGCGAGGCATTTGGGCTATAGATGTTCAGGCCCTGGTCGATACATTCATGAGATTGGGTATTTCTGAGTTGAGTAGGGCTCTCAATGTTGTTGTGCATTCATCCTTGTTTGGGCGCATTAAGGATTGTCGGTATGATGGTTTTCATTTGCTTGTCTCAGGAATATAGTGGTACAAAGTAGTGCTCAGGAGGTGGTACTTAGTGGGGACGGTGTGTTGCAACTTCGGGGTCATATTTGCATTTCCAGTATTGATGGTTCGAGGGGGATGATGCTGGAGGAGGCTTGTTGTTGTGGGATTCTTTTTTTACAGGTGATACAGAGTGTATCATGATTCAAGGCAGTATTTCTAAGGCGAATGATGAAGAAGGAAATTATTGGACATGCTTCACTGTGTTTAATTGTTAGCAGGTTGAGAAAAAGCATTAGAGACCGAGTGACTTACTTCAAAAGATGGCTATGGTGATGTGGAAGTGATGGGTATGATTATGGGTTTTGTGGTAGGGTTTTCATGGATTTCCAGGAAGTTTGATGCTATTGGGATCATTATGGGCAATTGAGCTAATTTCATATTAGCGGTGACTTCTCACATTTTGAGAGTTCAAAGTTGACGAGAAGGGGTTTGCTTGGGCAACTAAGGAATTGTGAATGCTTGATTATCATCTTGTTGTGGATACTATCTTGAGTTGGAATATGTTGAAAGCTCTTCTAGTTGTTCATTAGTGGAATGAAATATATTTTTTCAGCTTGTAGAGGAGTGTTGACTCGGGTGAAGTTATTGATTACATAACATTATACCATGGCAGGTCATAGAAAGATGTTGATATAAGGTCACACAAGTGGGATATCTCCTTTGAAAAGGTTTAGGTTTCCTAATTTCTTATGAGGTTTCTATGAAGAGGTTTACCATCTACCCAGTGGGATGCATGTGCTATGAAATAGGTTCAGATCGCTTTTGTGAAAGGTAGAACGAGTGTCACGAGATTGAGTGTGTATTTGGTTTGACTATTTGGGATGCATTATGGTTGGTGCGGCATGAGCCTATGAGGAATGCATGTGTGTAACAGTATGGGATCATGGCAGTTAAAGAGGAGCAGTCATTATGGGTTACTGGATTATGTGATTATGGCTTGAAACCAAATGGGACAGCCTAGTGTGCGTTGTGATAAATTCAAGACTCAGGGATTCTTAGGGATTATATGTGATCTTAGGAGGATGATTTTGACGATGATTATAGCAATGAATTGTTGGTACGTGTTGTATTTCACCTTAGTTGATATGTGGAGATCGTGGAAGTACTCGTGTTCAATATTTTCCTATGGAGGTAGTTGTTTCTTTTGAAGTATTCTTGTGCTAATGGAGCATCAATCTTTTGGCATGATTGTTTATGTATTCAGGACAAGGATTGGGTGGGTGACTCTCAAGAGGATTCAGATGGATTCAAGATACAATATATGGTATATAAGAATTTTCGAATTTGTGTGTGACCGAAGATTCAGTACTTGTGCGAGTATGTGAAGAACAACATTTATGTATCACTATCGGTTCTACGAGGCATTATTTGAGAGATGAAAGGAACAACTTCAAATTCAGAGAAAGCCTCTTCAGAGCAGGTTTTTCAATTTGAGGTACTAGTGGATGCATAAGAGGGAACACAATGGCTTACGAGTTATGAGACGACGAGATCATGTTGGGACCACTTGGGATGAGTTTCGATACAAGTTCATAGTGTACTGGAAGGGTAATGTTACCGTGAAGGCGGGTCATGAGTAATTTGAAGGAGTTGGGTCCATTTAATGGTCGCTTTAGTCAGCATGACAATAGAGATGATCGGTTCCATTGGTATTACAAGGTTGTGCAGGTGTTTTGTGATAATACTTTTGGGATTGGTAGTCTATATGACTTGGG
>MCJB01051835.1:0-27278 GCA_002018475.1 Nicotiana obtusifolia
GATAAATCTGATACTTCAATGGCTAGTAATACTGCAGATCAATCTTTATATGAAGATTCACAACCGGAGGAAGAAGTTGATCCGGATACCGTATTAGCAAATGCTGAATAAACAATTCAGCAAGAACAAGAAAATAAAGCTGACGAAGATTTTGCCAGAAGAATGCAAATATTGCAAGGAAAAACGCCAAAATAAATTGGTACTATTCACGGACGGATATTAGTCAGTGGGACCCAGCTGTTACTGTATAAACAGTAGCGTTCACTGTTCACTGATGTGTGAACAATACACTATACAATACAGTTAGTATATGCAATACACTTAGTATATATACTACACTTTGTATTCATGCTTATATATGTATTCATGTTCTTATATATGTATAGTTATATATATATATATATATATATATATATATATAGTGTATTGTATAATACAAGGGATTAATATGCAGTTAAGTGTATTACGGAGCGTGCGTATATATATATTTAGTATATATATACTATATTATACTATATATATACAATACACTTAGTGTATATATATGCTAAGTGTATTGTACAATACACTATACAATACACTTAGTATATGCAATACACTTAGTATATATACTACACTTTGTATTCATGCTTATATATGTATTCATGTTCTTATATATGTATAGTTATATATATATATATATATAGTGTATTGTATAATACAAGGGATTAATATGCAGTTAAGTGTATTACGGAGCGTGCGTATATATATATTTAGTATATATATACTATATTATACTATATATATACAATACACTTAGTGTATATATATACTGAGTGTATTGTACAATACACTATACAATACACTTAGTATATGCAATACACTTAGTATATATATACATATATAACTTGATATATAGTACGCTATACTANATTGTATAATACAAGGGATTAATATGCAGTTAAGTGTATTACGGAACGTGCGTATATATATAATTAGTATATATATACTATATTATACTATATATATATATATATATCGAATATAACTTTAATATTTATATACTATAGTATAGTGTATTATATAATATATATATATATATATATATATATATATATATATATATATATAAAACTTGATATATACGACGGCATCGGCCTCACTATTTTGCTCTCGCGGTATGTGCTGTAGGGTCCATTCTTTAAACCTCTGTAGTGTGACCTGAAGCTTGTCTACATACCTTTACATACGCCCCTCTCTGACCTCGAATGTCTTGTTTACTTGGTTGACTACAAGGAGGGAATCACATTTGGCCTCGATTATCTCTGCTCCCAGGTTTTTGGCCAACTCTAAGCCTGCAATCATAGCCTCATATTCTGCTTCGTTGTTAGTCAATTTTACAGTCTTAATAGATTGTCGAATTGTATTCCCAGTTAGGGGTCTAAATACGATACCAAGCACCGATCCTTTCGAATTAGAGGCGCCGTCTATGAACAAAGTCCACACTCCGATCCGGCGAGTCTTAATAGATTGTCGAATTGTATTCCCAGTTTGGTCCTGAGCTCGGAGCTTAAGCCCGAACCCAGGTATACCTTCCGATCCGGCGAGTCCGAGCTCCATGACCGTTGACTTGGTCGCATCGGACTTGTCGGGACGATGAATTACGGGGGAACCCCATAATCGTCAACTTCGAGTTGATCCTGCTCACCCTCATTTATTGAAGGTGGTGTTTGTGATTGCTATTGGGCCTTTTGGGAAGGAGCAATCGGCTTTGGCACTGTCTCTTCCACTGCGAACATCTCCCTCGCAGCATGTTGTTCTCCGTAAATGGTTACGACCCCATCAGCCGATGGGAATTTCAACATTTGGTGCAATGTTGAAGGTACAGCTCCGATGTCATGGATCCAAGGCCTCCCGAGCAAGGCATTGCACCTCATGTATCCTTCGATCACGCAAAACTTTGTTCCCCGAACAGTACCGGCGGTGTTCACCAACAACGTTATTTCCCCTTTGGTTGTCTCGCGTGCCATGTTGAAAACATTGAGGATCCGAACTTCTGGAATAATCTGGTCTGTCAATCCGAGCTGCTCGATGACCCACGACCGAATTATATTGGATGAACTACCGGGATCGACAAGTACACGCTTTACCCGGGTTTTGTGTATGAGCACTGATATCACTAAGGCGTCGTTATTGGGCTGTATGACTCCTTCCACATCTTTATCGCCGAAGCATAAAACTCCTTCCGCCGCATAATCTTGAGTGCGCTTTTCTCGGATGATAGATATTTTGGTACGCTTTAACACCGGGCCTTGGGGTGTGTCTACCCCTCCAATTATCATGTTGATCGTGTGTTGAGGATCCTCCTGGTTCGTTGGCCTGTTCCTGTTCCCGTAATGGTTTTTGGCTTGGTCGCTTAAAAACTCTCGAAGGTGCCCGTTTTCGAGCAATCGTGCCACCTCTTCCCTCAGTTGTGGACAGTCTTCCGTCTTATGTCCATGTGTGCCATGGTACTTACATATTAAGTTGGGGTCTCTCTTAGCTGGATCCGATTGCAGTGGTCGAGGCTACTTAGTATCTTTAATGCAACCTATGGCGGATACGAGAGTCGCTGAATCGACGTTGAAGTTATATTCGGAAAGCCGGGGTGCTTCTCGGTGACCAGCGGCTCTCTCGAAGTTATTTCTTGACAACGATCCTTGGTTCCTTCGATTAGGATCGTTCCTACTCTCCTGTCTAAGAGAGCCCTGCCTTCCTGGAATAGCCCTTCGATCGCCAGGGTACGATCGATGTCTGTCTCTGTTCGATCTTGGCTCTCGGTAATTATCTCTTTGAGTCCGGTCATGAGTTCTGATAGGGTAAGCGGATCCCGAGGGGGCTCCAAGCTGATCGTCTTCGACCCTGATCTTCAATTGATACGATTGTGTATATCCGCCCAAGTGGCAGTCGGGTATTCGATCAAGCTCTGCTTAAGCTGTTGCGACACCGTTGAACTTCGGACGTTGAGCCCTTGAGTGAAAGCTTGTACGACCCAATCATCGGTGACTGGTGGTAGGCCATTCGTTCCATTTGAAAGCGAGATGCAAATTCCCTCAGCATCTCGTTGTCTCTTTGCCTGACTTTGAATAAGTTCGATTTCTGTGTCTCGACTTTAATGGCACCCGCATGAGCTTTGACGAAGGTGTCCGCAAGCATGGCAAAAGAATCGATGGAATTCGGGGGAAAGTTGTGGTACCAAGTCATTGCTCCTTTCGACAAGGTCTCCCCGAATTTCTTTAGGAGAACGGACTCAATCTCGTCATCTTAGAGATCATTCCCTTTTATGGCGCATGTGTACGCCGTTACGTGTTCATTTGGGTCAGATGTCCCGTTGTACTTGGGGATTTCTGGCATGCGGAACTTTTTTGGTATAGGTTTTGGGGCAGCGCTTGATGGGAAAGGCTTTTGCGTTCGAGTCTAAGCCTTTCAACACCGGGGGTGCTCCTGGAATCTGATCCACCCTCGAATTATATGTTTCTACCTTCTTGTCATTGGCTTCAATCTTCTTCTCGCCCGATTCGACTAGCTTGGTCAGCTCCTCAAGCATCTTCATGATTCCAGAATTTGTCCCCGATCCGCTTTCGTCCGGTTGCGCCGCGTCAGTTCTTTTTCGGGGACAACTCCTCGAGAAGAACCGGCTTCAACCCTGTCCGAAAGCTGACTGCGACTTTGCAATTGAGCGATGGCTGCTTGCTGGGCTTGTAACATGTCAAATATCATTTTCAGACTGATCTCGTCCCCTTCATTGTTTTGAGTTCTTGAACGGTGTTCTCTTTGGACACTGTTTGATGGGCCAGAAGCCTGATCCACATCGATCACCATTTGAGAGTTGGCGCCGACTGGAACTTCATTACCGGGCATTACATTGTTGTTTTCGCCCTAGTGGTCGAACTCGCCATTGACGAACTGAGGCATGGATTGTGAGTGCGACGTGTAGCAATTAAATTTGTACGTGGTATTAAGGATACGTGACTTGGCCTGATACAATTAAAGAATGAATGATTAATAAAGGCTGATTTAAATAAATGAAAGAATAAACAAACCACTAAAGTTGAGTAATTTAGCTGTGACGGAATGAACGATAGTGAAATATGTATCTTTTGAAGAAGATAGTCAAAATATGTTCACTGTTATATTGATCGTATGTTGTGTCCTGTATACAGTAGGATTAAATTCTTTGCACAGGAGGAGAAAAGAATCCTATCCAAGGTAAAAAACCTAATTACAGGGTAAAAGATCCGTAAAATTATTGGATTCAACGTCTTTGCTGATTTAGGTCGTGATTCCCGCCGAGATATTTGCATGTCACAACATTTCCGGCCCTTCCGTTACGCGAATCTGATATTTTTGCTATAAGATGCTTTACCCGGACCGGTCTCGACAACCTTATCTCGAATACCTTGGCTTCGAGTTTTATCCCGATAACGCCTGACCTCGAACTTCCCTTCTTGAAGTGCCGGTCTCGATCTACAAGAGAGCGATCTCAATCTACACCGATCATCGTAACCCAAACCGGTGCTTCCTATGCGCTCGATCGTATCCGACCCCATACGATATTAATCAGGCAAAGCACATGAACAGCTCGTAAAACAATTGAAAGATACTTTATATCCAAAACATTTTATATTTGATTTTTGAAAGTTGTTGCTAATATCCAGCGTCTAGAAGATGATTAAGTTTGAAAGGTCTAATCCTTATAATATCTTTCTTTAATTAATTAATCACAGCAGATATTGGAGTTGGTACACGTTGAGATACAAACAGAAAAGCACTACCTTTTTCTTAGCACGTACGTTGAGATTATGATATCGTAAATACTATAAGCACAAAGCATATGTCCCATGACTTTTATAGAATGGCTATACAAATTTATATTGCGTTTACCGCATTTGAGTCGCCTCACTTGATATTTAATTAAAGCATCAAACAATCGATGTAAAATATTGAACACTTTAACGGAATATAATTACTACTACTTACTTTTTCTGGTCATCGTTGTCTCTTTTTTAATCAAAAGAATCGATACCCTCTACTATAAAAGGCATTGGAGCTGCGCTTTATAGGTTGCTCGATCCTTTTCTTTTATTAAGAAACTAATAATAAACAGATTTTTTTATTTTTTTTATCTAAATAGAAATTTTATTAATAGAAGCATAATACAAAAGTGGAGGGGGACATAAACCTTACCTCAAATAAAAGAGTAAATGTACACTTAGTCATCCTAGTGTGATAACTAAATATACCTACAATGTGGTAAGGGGTTAGACCTATGATGATGTTGCGCTTGTCTATTTTATAGTGATAGAAAATCGCATATACAAAAACAAAATGAGGTTGTTCTATGTCAGCTATACAAAAAAGTACATATGTTCCTGCTTCTATTATGTGATTTAGGGAAGTGATCCCTTGTATGTGTATCTGAAATCTATCTGTGACTTCTAGAGTTCTCAAAAGTGTGTCAAAAAAGTGCGAGCGATCTTCAATTCTGCTTTGACTTTGTAAGTAAGGAAAGCCAAGTTGAAGATGGCAATCTGAGTCCACCCTGTAGTAGGATGGCAGTGTTGCTTGTGATGTTGAGTGGGCAGTGTTCTGGTTGCTGTTGTAGGTTCTGGACTTAGGATGATGGCATATCTGCTGAGTCTGCTGTTGTTGCTGTTGTTGACCTTGGTGGAGGCCAATTTGAGGGTTGGTATCTGAGGCTGCCTTGTAGTTGGATGGCAGTGTTATTTGTATTGTTGAGTTTGCAGCAATCTGGTTGTTGCTGCTGCATCTGAATGTGAGAGGGAATCCTGTGTGATAGTGTTGCTGCTGTTGAGTGTATGTTCGCATCTTGTGTCTTCTTTTAGGTTGTTTGGTTGTCTTGCTGCTTTTGTTGGGGGTGTTATCTCCTTTTGATTTCTGCTGGTTCTATTGTGTACTGCTGTTATGTTGCTGCATGTGGTATAATCTCCAGTGAGGTATTTTGAAAATAGAAGTCCATGATGATTGCTGTAGTTGCAACAGATTGAGCACCAAGGGTGCTAATACCACACCTTGCAACTGCAGCAACGATCTGGACCATTTCAAACTGTTTACCGTGGTGTAGAAGATGCTGTGTTGCTTCTGTTGTTTGTCTATTGACTGGGCTTTTATGTCATATGGTTGCTGCTGTATTAGTGATTGCCTGCTCATGCTATTGTTCCAGGGTGGCTGTAAGTTGATTGGGTTCCAGTGATGTATGGTGGTAGTAAAGGTCCTTGATTATTGCTGTAAGTGCAAGAGATTGAGCACTAAAAGTGCTAATATCGCACCTTGCAATTGCAACAATAATCTGGACCTTATCCAGCTATCTGCATTATTTTGAGAGTTGTTGTGTTCAATGGGAGCTTGCTACTGATGGTGTTGGTGTAGGATTGGAGGTTGTCTTGATTGTTGCACTTGAGAAGTGAAGTTGTTGTGGCAGTTATTTTGCTGAAGTGAGCATCTGAGTTCTTTTGATTTGGCAGAGTTTTGTTTGAGCTTGTCAGATTCACCATTGGGATTGAGCTTTTGGTGTAATTGCACAGAGTGATTGCACAATGCTTTCTCACTAATGAACTGATCCCAGAAGTGAATCATAGTGAATAGAGAACTAAACTATTGGTGCTTCTTTATGTGGTTGTTGTATCTTTGTAGGACTTTCTTCTGCTGCTGCTGCTGCTGTGCTCCTACTATGGCATGAAGTTGAGTGTGGCTGGAGTTTAGTGAGTGGCTGCTTGTGTGGTATGTCTCTTGTATGGTGCTGTTCTATGGCATACCATATGTCAGCAGTTGATAAGTAGGTCTAAAGTCTTTGCTGTAGTTGTTGTTGCTGCATTGGTAGTGTTGGCAATGTTGTGCTCCAGTTCTTCTTTCCTGCAAACAATAAAAACCAGTTATGTGGACTTCCAACTGAATTGTGGATTTGGTTGTGCAGGTGTTTCCTGCAGAGGATAGCAACATGTTAGTGTAAAGCCATTGTCTTAGTCCCCCCGTTCTCTCATGGGTTTTTTGCTGATGACATGTCTTGCTTTGATCAAATAGTGTGCCTGCTGGTAAGTAGTTGGGTGAATAGATGTTGTGTTCTTGAACTGATACTTGGGAAGTGACTGATAGTGTGGTGTGTCACTTATGTGATGTTGTTCCATGCCAGTCCATTTGCCAGGGGTTGTTATGGATATCTCAAGCAATTGCTGCAGTAGTACTTGGTGCTGCATTTTCAGTGATAAACTCCAGATTTTCCTGCCTGCATGCAATAACAACCAAGTTAGTTGATGTGGTTGATCTGTATGGTTAACTGCTCCTCTGTTTCCTGCAAGAAAAGAAGAATAGTTAGTGTAGAGACACTGCTCCATTCTTTCTTCACCACTGTTATTTTGCTTTTTCCCAGGTTTCTTTTCCTTTTGCAGTGTTACTGCCCCTTGTTTCCTGCCACTCTTACTCTTAGATATTGACATTGGCTCTTATCACTGTTGATCAGACGTTTACCTTGTATATCCAAATCATCAAAACAGTAGCATTCCATAGGTCCAAAGTCCAGAGCATAGTTTTCCAGATGGTCAGCCAATTTGTTTCCTTCTCTGAGTGTGTGTGTTATTGTTATATTGCATCTTGTCATCAATTCTTTTATCTCTACAACTATTTCATCAATGGACCATGGCACTCTCCATTTTCCCTTTATACTTTTCAATAGCATTATTGAGTCAGTGTGGAGGTCCATGAGGAAGTGGACATTGTGAACATAGAATCTCAAGGCCTCTAGCATTGCCTGTGCCTCAGCTTCTGTGTTTGTGCCTTCTTGAATTTCCTTACTACGTGCATATATGACATCTCCCTTCTCATCTCTCAATATGAATCCAATGGAACTTCTTCGTGGATTACCTTTAGAGGCTCCATCTGTGTTAACTTTTATCCACCCTTGATTGGGGAGTTCCCAAATCACCTTTGTGTATTTCAGAGTGGGCGTATATTGTTCCATCATAGTGATTATATCTTGCCATTTATGAGGGATGTTGTGTAAACCTGGCTTTCTGAGTTGATGAGTAGCTGAAGTGTATAGGTGATCTGGTAGATTACTCTACAGATAGTGACTGCATCTTAATGTTTGTAACTGTTTCTTCTCTTCCACAGCTCCCATATAATCACTAAAGGTAAGGCTTGCATTATTGGTTTCAGTCGACTGACAACATCTGCAGTCCAGCATTTGGTCACTGCTTGGTGCAGTGTGATTCCCTACATACCAATTCGTGCATTAGCAAGAAAGTACCCCCACACTTTGCTTGCAGCATATGATGAGAAGAAAAAATGCTGCCTTGTTTCTTCTTGTGGCTCTGCACAGCACCAGCATTTAGAAGCCATGTGATAGCCCAATTTTTTGAAGAAGTCATCAAGTGATATTTTATTTCTCCATACTTTCCACATGAAAAAAGCAATCTTGAAAGGCAATCCATTCACCCAAATGTTCCTGTAAGCATTGGAAGGATGCTGCTTCTTTCTCAAATATTCCCAAGCTGATTTGACAGAAAATTCACCACTGGTATCTAACATCCATACAGGTTTATCAAGCACATCTGCCATAGCTGGTGGTTTGATGTTCTGCAGTATGTGTGCAGCAAGCTCATTTGGCAATATTTCTCTAATCTTCTCCTCCATCCAGTGGCCTTCATATACTACATCCTGTATATTTTATATGGTTTCATCACATACAAAATCAGGTGGAGTAACCAAAGAGGTTAAACATGGACCGGGCGGAGGCTGGAGCTCTAAGGCTAGCACAGTTAAATGAAATGGAGGAATTTCGTCTTCACGCTTATGAGAGTGCAGCAGTTTATAAAGAACGAATGAAATTCGTCCATGATACAAAGATCTTGAAAAGAGAGTTTAGGGCAGGGGATCTGGTATTGCTGTTCAATTCAAGGCTAAAACTATTTCCGGGGAAACAGAAGTCTAAATGGTCTGGACCATTTAAAGTTGTTGATGTCTCTCCGTTTGGAGCTATTGAATTAGCATCGGAGGATGGGCTCCAGACTTTCAAGGTTAATGGGCAAAGAATCAAGCATTAATTGGGAGTAGATGGAGAGAAACATGTGGTAGAGCAGCTGGCTCTAAAAGATGATCAAATCCCAACTACAGAGACAAAGAATTCAGCGCAAAAGTCTGATAAAAATGCGGTGGAAACTCCTACTATGCGGTTCGCATTTCAATTATGCGGAACTGAAATCATCGCATAATTGCCAGGTACGTGTTCGCATTACCTCCTTTTCTAAATTTTTCAATCTAAGTATCTATTAAAAAAAAAAAACACAAAAACAAACAAAAAGAGAAGAGAAAACGGCAACAGAGAAAGACCTCGGACAAACATCATCGGAAAAGTAAAAGTGCAAGTTCACCAAACCTCAAAGAGTTGATTCACCGTTGTCCTAAGAACTACAATCTTCTTCACAAGGTACGTTCATCCTTTGCTCCATCTTAAATTTTTATTTCGCAAGACTAGGGTTTATGACTCAGTGAAGTTTCTCGATTCTTTGGGATGGAAGATAGAAATCTAGGGTTTTCTTGCTTGAGGGATGAACATACTTGGATATTTGAAGGTATTTGCGGTCCACAAACTAAAAATGTGGACCGCAATTTGACCGCATCCCTAAACCCTAGGTATCTGAGGAAGACAACATATGCGGTGAATCTGCGATTGCATAATCAATATGCGAACCGCAGAGCCACCGCAAACACAGCCAGAACATTTGGTTAGCACTGGTGAACTCCGCGGTGATTATGCGATTGCATATCTCGCTTTGCGATCGCATTTGTGTGTATCCAACAGGCTTATGCTCGACAATAATCTGCGATGGATTTGCGATTCGCATAGTGTTTATGCGATTCGCAGAATCCACCGCATAATGCCCTCTACCTGTCACACAGAAGAATGCGACGTGTTTGCGGTTCGCATAGTGGTTATGCGACCGCAAACCACGCCGCATTTTTGTAACTCTTTGGTCATTTCTCCTGTTTTGCTTTTCTCAAATGATGATAATGTCACTGACATCTCTCACGTATACAGATATGGCAGCCAAAAAGCATTCCGCAAAGAGAAGGCCATCCTCCGCTTCAACCTCAGTACCACCCAAACGGGCAAGAGCGGAACCAACTGTACCTAACACCTCCTAGTCTGATGAGGAGGACTGCGTACCGGAAGCTGATTTGGTGGCTGAGGTCCGAAGAAAACGAGGTGATGACCTTCAGCTTCCATTTGGGGTTGAAGGTTCAAGATCCTTGTTCAGGGAAGGGCTCAAAAAGAGAAGGATCTTGGGGGAGAAAAAGTTAAGCTTGAACGGGCTACAGGACCAGTACCCTCATATTCTCGAAAACATCAAAACGAGAAAATGGGAGTACTTCATTACGGACCCCAAGGAATATAATGAGTCAATGGTCCGGGAATTCTATGCGTCTTACGGAGCTTCACGAACAGGGTATCATAGACGCAACAAAATATTCACCGGCATCGTCCACGTTCGAGGTAAAGCTGTGTTTTGTGACAGCGAGCATATCAATGAACTCTACTTCCCCGACTGGGAATCAGGCACAGCTGAGTACGATGCAAAGTACTCCAACAAAGAGAACGAACGTGGATGGATAGCATCCATAATTGCTAAGGGGACTCCTGCCTGGATCAGTCCTGGAAAGAAAATTTACAAAGAAGACCTTACAAGGGAGGGCAAATATTGGCTCAACTTCATCACCTCCCATTTAATACCCTCCAGGAATGAAACAGATATCAGCATTGAGAAGGCCCTTCTCTTTGCATGTATAATGACGGGTATTAAAATTTATGTGGGGAGCCTTATCTTCTAGGAAATTGGCATCCGGGCTATGCAGGGGGCCACATCACTTCCCTTCCCGAGTTTGATCACAACCCTCTGCCAAGAGGTGAATGTCCCATTCTTACCACAACAAGACAAACTCGGGAGGTCTGCGAGAGATATAGATTTCACTCGTATAAGTGATTCGCTTGCCCCACCAGTGACCCCAATTGAGGACATTGACTCCCAGAATCTCCTGTCTCCCCAAGATCCTGACACCTCCACTGTTGCTGAAGAAACTGCACCCTCATCTACCACTGGTCCATTTGCCTCACATTTGCCAACCATTTCAAGACTCAGTCTAATTGCTCATCACGCAAATTCTAAGGTATACCAACTCTTGAAAACACTGCCCCACCTGATTAAACAGTCCCTAACTTTGATGCAAACATCAGTGACCACTCTCCAACAACAACAATTAACGTTCGGAGATAGGTTGAACAAGCTTGAGTCTAGGGTTGAATGAATTGAAAGAGGTGAGGTGAGGGGTTTGCCCCAACTGCGGGAGGAAGTACAATCCATGAAGACCGACCTCCAGAAGATGAAAAATCTAGAGTTCGACATATCATCTCTCCTCCCCAACGAGGGTGACCAGGGTGCTGGCCGTGCGACATCAGACTTGGGCCTGGACTTCACGATACTAATGGCAGACATCGCACCTTCGTCTGCTAAAGTGTCTCAGCCTCTCGCCCCTACAGTCCAGGTAGATTCTACTGATGACGAGACATCGGAGTAGTCATCAGAATTCGAAGGGGACGAATCAGAGGAGGCCAGTTCAGAGTTCGATGAGGGTGCATCCCCTAAGAAAAAAGGCAAAGAAAATTGTTGTGCCAACTGTGGAGGAGGAACAAGAGCAAGCAGACATCGAGAAGGCCATTCAGCAATCGCTAGCAGAGAGGGCTGCCAGGACACGGCCACCAGCGGGAGAAGCTAGCAGCTCAGTGGCCTCACCACCTGCTCCAGACCAGTCCCACATCCCTCCTACAGCTCCGAAGGAGACCTAGGCCACCGCATCTCTTCGCGCAATTGCGCCCCCAGGGAGCCCCTTGTACTCTATATTTCTTTTTATGCATTGGGGACAATGCATGTGCTTAAGTTGGGGGTGGTAGCCTTATATCCTTGTTTTGTCTGTGTATTTAATTTATTATTGGGCATGTTTAGTGACATTTGATAACTGTACATTATATAGTAATGATTCATGATTTATGTATATTTGTTGTTATAATCAAATAGTTAGCAATAAAATCCCCTTGTTTTTTCTTCTGCCGGGTTCTTTTTAAAGGGTGTAATAGTAGAACCGGCCCTATGAATATGAGGTATATTGACCAGGATGGTACATTTGTTGAGTATCAAGTATGTAAACCTGTGTGAGTAGACCCTTGTAACAAATTAATTATGTGAATTTGAGGCTCACTCGGTAACTCTAGGTCTACTTAGAATCGTGTATGTGTACACGAGGAAAGCCTCGAGTGACTAAATGTGAAATCTAAAGCTGTAAACTATGTTAACCGAACAGTTTGTGTGCCAATGTGTGTGAGCTCCTTGTTTTGATAGTTCTTGTGTTCACTTCTGCCATCTAGAACTTGCCCGGTTGGTTTTTCGTCGCCTATCATACGTACACTGAGTTAGAGAAATGATCTTAGCCCTTTGTTGATTATTGATGAAACCTTTATAGCCTTTTCAACTTACCTCTGCATAATTAATATCACTAGTACCCTATTTGAGCCTTTTAGCCTTTTCCTTGGCCTCCGAGTTACAAACTTGTCCCATTCGTAAAACATGATCTCTTTTGAACCCGTTCCTCCTTGAATATTGAGAACATTGCTAAAAGTTTAAGTTGGGGGTGTGGGTCAACATGAAAATGGGTAGGGTTGTGAAATGAAGGTGGGATCCCGTACCTCAAAATGTTCATGTGAATTTAAGAAAGCTTCAAAAAAAAAGGAAAAAAAATAAGAAAAAAAAAAAAAAAAAAAAAGAAAGAAAAATGCGTGTTGTCATAATATGAGGTATGTAATGGCAATAATGGAGCTTGAGAATAGAACAAAGAGGTATGAAAAGGGGGGTCCAATGTGGGAACTGAATGCCATTAAGGTTATGGGGTCGAAAAGAAAAAAAAGGTTAAAAGAAAGAAGAATGTAATTAGTGTTCAAGCAGGAAGTAGTCACTAGTATCTAAATATATATCCTACTCTTCCTTAAACCGACATTACAAGCTTACAAAGTCCTTATGTGATCTCCAACCGAGTGTTCTTATAACTAGGCGATGAATTAAAATAAGGGCAAGCTTATGGTGTGGCATGGGGTGACACTTGAAACTTTGTTATGAGAGTGAGTGTACTTGCACTTTAGTCCCTTGGTATTGTTATGATAAATATTGTGAGAGTGAGACTTTCTTTCCAGTGAGGGCACATACACTGCTAGGTTGATAGTAAGTTGAGCTTTGAGTAAGGCATAAGTGTATTCAGCTGAAGGTAGCCTTTAGTTACTCTGTTGAGGCTCAAAGTTCACTAATTGATTGGTTGTCTTTGAACATATTAATGATTCAAGGGGGGTATAGTGCTCAAAGAGATATACTTGAGATACTAACAACAACCACCGTCCACGGTAAGTATTGCTTCATGTTTGATAAGTAGAGTCTAGACTAGGATAGTATCATTTGAGTTGCTTGAGGACAAGCAAGAGTTTAAGTTGGGGGTGTTGATGTGCCGGGTAATTTCGGCACATTTTGATACTATTTTCTTAAAGTTTAACTTGTTTTACTTGCTAATTCTCATGATACTTATGTAATTTTAGTGTATTTGTAGCATAACGAGTGTAAGGACCCAGAAGGACAGAAAAGAGTTCAAAAAGTTAGCTGAAGACAAGAAAAGAAGTTAAAAGCATAGCGAGTACAAGTATGCGGTTGCAAACTGAAAATGCGAACCGCATATTCCACAGGCAGATCGCATTTTAGGACAGAACTCTAGGCCAATCTTCATGTCGAGAATGTGGTCGCATTTGCGACCGCAAAACAGGAATGCGAACCGCGAAATATCCAGGTGCAATCGCAAACACAAATAGAGTTTTGGGTGAAAATCAGAGTGGAGAACGCGATCGCATATCGTGATCGCATAATCAACATGCGAACCGCGAATCAAAACGCGATGGGAGCAAAATTTTCTGGTGGAGTTTGCGACGGACGATGATGATTTGCGGTCCACATTTCTGTTATGCGACAGAAATGCGGTCCGCATTTTTACCACAGGGGCAAATCAGAAATTCGCCTCGGGTTTTGGGCCTCTATAAATAGGTTTTATAGGATTTTGTGAAGGGAGTCTTGTCAGAACTTAGAGCACAAAGTACGGCAATTGACTATTTTGAATTCTAAGAAGCTTTTGGGGATCAAAAACCTTCTATTTTTGTAAGATGATATCAATTACTCTTCATTGTTCTTTAATTATAAGCATGTGTAGCTAAACTCTAACGCTGAAGTTGTGAACCCTAGATGGGTAGAATGTTGTTGAGATCTTGATATTGAATCCGATTTCGAAGGAATCTTGATATTTATTTATTTATTGTTCTTCAATTAATCGTTAGTGGTTGCAAACATTAACGAATGCCAATTAACTCTAATTTATCTTGGAAAAGTGAGATAAAGTTTGGTAGAAATAAATAACAAAAACTCAAGGCTTTAAACCTTGTTTAACAAAATCGCTTAGGAATAAGTAGGTTTTAATTTGGCACGTAATTGGTTGTTCTTAAGCTTGACTCTTTTGTATTCGGGACAATCGTAGAGAGGATACATTATCCAAATATTGAGAAATATTAGGTAGTAAATTAAACATCAATTGCATATCAAGAAAGGTATTCAATATTAATATCAAGAACATTCTACTACATTAAGGGGGACACAAACTTGGTCTCTTAAATTCATATTTTTCACATTCACACTATAAAAATTAGTTTTCAGTTTTCGTTTACTTATATATTCAACACTTCTTTATTCTATTTGACGTACTTGATAGAATTATGACTTAGTCAAGTATTACATTAATTAGACAATAGTTTCACACCTATTCCCTGTGCAATTCGACCCCAACCTTGTTGGGTTACTATATTTGACATCGATCGCTTACACTATTATTAAGGTGTAATTTGAGCGAATCATGCTGCCATTGAGGCATGTATACTTCCTCCCACTGCTTCTTCAAATACAATCAGTTGATTATCTTCATTAGCTCTGGTTTGCTCCATTTCATGTACTGCCAACTTATTGTTTGTCTGAACCTTTTGAAACATCGTGTTTGCTGGCTTTGACTCCAACCTCCCTTTGAATTGCTTTGCTACTTGCTTGTCTTTGGTTTGTGCTCGATTAACTTCTTTCCATTGTAAACCAGTGTTGTCAACCACTTTACCACTTGATACGATCATTAGAGGTGCTGCTTCCTTTGCCTTCTCCTTAGATTTCTGCTTCTCAACTAAGCTGTCATTTAGCAACTAAGGATGAAGTTTCCAACATTCTAACATATCATGGCCTTGCAGCTTGCATTGTTTATAGTATGTGGGTATGAAATCATACTGAACTTTAACACATTCAGTTCTTATGCTCCCTGTAGCTTCATTCTCAATATCCATACGAACTTTCTTTGGTAGTTCAGTTAACAGATCGACTGATACTTTGACTCTTGCACAGCTTAGACGAGTTTTGTTGATTGTTGCCATGTCTAAATGCAATGTCTTTCCAACTGCTAATGCAAAAGAAAAGAGGCATTCTTTAACAAAATAATTAGGCAGTAGATTAGGAAATGAAATCCAAGCCATTGCTTTAGATGTTTCTTCTCCTTCTTTGAATTTGGCATCATATATCAATGTTCTCATTTGATACTCGTATCCATCTTTTGCCTTCAAATAGTATACTGCGTTCGATGTAAAATTGATAAAGTCTTGCCATAGCATCAATCAAATTAGCACATGCCTATCTCTGAGCAATCCAATATTACAATCACCCTTAATTCCATATTGGGAAGGAATTAATCTTCGCAGCTCTTGAATATCGGGCCAACCATAAGAGAACTTTCCAATTACCGTATATTGAAGACCTTCGATTATGTTCATTCGATCGACTTTGACCTCTGTAAACTTAACAAAAGGCTGGCTAGTAAGAAGGTTGCTCTTTTGAATAGGACTGGCTCAACTCAAACTGTCGAATTAGGGTTCACTATCGAGGGCGAGTTTAGGGTCGAAGGTCGAAGAAGACGACTGTAATCGAGTGGTTGTTGATTGGTTGTAGATGTGGTGGGAGGTTGGGAAGTGAGAGGAGGAGGTTCGCCAGCCGGCGTAGCACCGGCTGACGTCGTCATGGCTGCTCGAGAGAGCTCGCGATTGTATCGCCTCTCAGTCGCCTCTTCTTCGCCTAAATCTCTAGAGCTTCTCTCTTTCTCTCTCTCTCTCTCTCTCTCTCTCTCTCTTTAGGTTTTGGGAGCTCTTTTTTTTGTTTGAAATAGTTTGTAATAATAATAATCAGATTAGAGTTTACATTTGGGAGGAAAAAGAAAATTAACAATTCAGGTGAACGTCTAACTCTTTACGATCTGTGAAGGGGCATACGATGATGGATTCAGGTTTGTTATAAGCAATGATAGATAGACGTCCCATGCTGTCATTGGTTTAGTTTTCTTGCTTTAATTTTATATATGTGATATTGAGAAAAGATTAATTAAGTTTATAAAACTTTGCTCTTATAGAGACTATTTGTTTTTTAATCTAATAATTAGTTATTTAAAACTCTCCATCCTGACTATTTCATACTCGTACCATGTAGAATCCATTTAAAGGAAAACAATACCTACTATGAATTTTTCATTCCCAAATTAAAGCAAACCTCAAATATCTAGTTAAGGGTTAAAGGATTTATCCAACACATCACATCACATCCTTTGGCGGTCCGAGACACTTTTTTTTCCTGGTCCTATTGGGATTTACTCCATAATATATAAAATCAACTTTTAGAATGAGGTGGATCATAAATAGGGGCTAATCTAATAAGGTGGGGTAAACTGAAGTATCTTCCGATGTAAATTAGTTAGCACTAGAAATTTGTTTTAAGCTTCTAATACAGACTTGAATAGTTGTATTTGTGTTTAATGTATTCACATCTATAAGTTGTTATAGCTGTTTGACGGGCAATATGAAAGTGGAAGAAAAAAAGAAAAGAGAAGATCTTCCGATAGATTATCTATCCAAAGACGTTTTTAGATAACCTTATTCTTCAAGTACAGATTAAGATGTAACTAGAGCTACACCTACACCATTATTAGCACGAATAATGCTATGTTGTTGTAACGATTATGTCGATCGTTTTGAGTAGTTTATCTCTGTTTCCCTATTTGATGCTTTATATATGCATATTTGTTGTTATGTAACTTCCGGGGTTGATTGGCTTGGGTTCGAGGAGGTTTTACAGTGAATTGGGACACTTAGTCCCAAAGTTGCAAGCTTTAGTTGTATGAGTTGACCGGAGTTTTGACTTTTATGTAGAAGACTCTGTAATGAGATTTTGATGGTTCCAATAGCTTTGTATGGTGATTTTTGACTTAGGCTATGCCCGGATGTGGAGTTGAAGGTCCATAGGTTGATATGATGCTTTTTGGCAAAAGTTGGAAAGATGAAGGTCGATAGGTTTGACCAGGGGTTGACTTTGTGGATATCGGGTTTGGATTTTTGTTCCAGGAGTTGGATTATTTCCGTTCTGTCATTTGAGACTTTCATGCAAAATTTGGGGTCATTCCGAGTTGATTTGATGTGGTTCGGCACAAGTTTTGGAAGATGAAAATTCATTAGTTTCCTTGGGCTTGAATTGAGGTGCGATTTGTGGTTTTAATGTTGTTTGGTGTGACATGAGGTCCCGAGTAGGTTCGTGTTATGTTTTGAGATTGATTGATATGATTGGTCAGGGTTCCGGGGCCCCCGGGGTTGCATTAGATTGAGTTTTGGCTAATTTTTGAACTTAGTTAGATTGCTGAAGGTTCAGGTTTATGATATTTTTGCATTTTGAGGGGTGTGGGGTGCTTGACCACATATGCAGAGCCACAGAAGCGGCCAGGTAAGCAGATGCAGATTTGATTTGAGAAGGCAAGGACCGCATATGCATTTAGTTGGCGTAGAAGCGAAAAAGCATCTATAGCAGCCCCATTGACTAGATTCGCGTAGAAGTGAGCCCCCATTTAGGTGGTAAGATGAGTGTGAAGAGAGCTTTCAAAAGCTCAAGATTGCTTTGACTGCAACTCCAGTTCTAGTTTTACCTTTGGGATCGGGTTCTTATACTGTCTATTGCAATGCTTCATGGATTGGCATTTATTAGATATGTATTGATGCAGGACGGTAGAGTTATTGATTATGCTTCATGTCAGTTGAAGCCCCATGAGAAGAACTACCATGTTCACGATATGGAGTTGGCAGCCATTATTCACGCACTTAGGATTTGGAGGCATTATCTTTACGACGTCTTGTGAGGTGTTCGCAGATTACAGGAGTATCTAGCACTTGTTCAAGCAAATTGATCTACACTTGAGGCAATGGAGGTGGTTAGAGCTACTAAAGGACTACGATATCACCATTCTTTAACACCCGGGAAAGGCTAATGTGGTGGCTAATGCTTTGAGTAGGAAAGCTGAGAGCATGGGAAATCATGCTTATTCCTGTTGGGGAGAGGCCGTTAGCATTGGATGTTCAAGCGTTGGCCAATCAGTTCGTAAGGTTGGATATTTCGGAGTTCAATAGAGTTATTGCTTGTGTTGTATCACGGTCTTCGTTGTTTGAGCGCATTAAGGCATGCCAGTATGATGACCCCCAGTTTCTTGTCCAAAGGGACACGGGGCAGCACGGCGATGCCAAGGAGGTTAATATTGGTGATGATGGGGTATTGAGACTATAGGGTCGGGTCTTCATTCTAAATGTGGATGGGATGCGAGAGTTAATTCTTGAGGAGGCTCATAATTCGCGGCATTTAATTCATCCGGGGTCCCTGAAGATGTACCATGATTTGAGGCACCATTATTGGTGATTAAGGATGAAGAATGATTTTGTTGAGTATGTTGCTCGGCGTTTGAACTGTCAACAGGTGAAGTATGAGCATTAGAGACCCGGTGGTTTTATACAGAGGCTTGATATTCCGGAGTGGAAGAGGGAGGGTATCACTATGGATATTGTAATTGGCCTTCAACTGATCTTGAGGAGATTCAATGTAGTGTGTGTCATTATGGATAGACTGACCAAGTCTACACACTTCATCCCAATCATGACTACCTATTCTTCATATCAACTGACTCCGATTTATCTTGGGGAGATTTTTCACATTCATGCAATGCCCATGTCTATTATCTTGGATCAGGGCATGCAATTTACATCGGATTTCTGGAGAGTAGTGGAGGGAGAGTTGGGCACAAAAGTCGAGCTGAGGATAGCATTTCATCCCTAGACAGACGGACAATCTGAGTGCACTATTCAGATGTTGAAGGACATGTTATGAGCTTGTGCCATTGTTTTTGGAGGTTCATAAGATAAGTTTCTTCCATTAGCAGAGTTCTCCTACAATAACAACTATTAGTAAAATATCCAGATGGCTCCATATGAGGCCTTATATGAGAGGCAATGTCGTTCTCCAATTTGTTGGTTTGAGCCTGGGGAGGCTAGGTTATTGGTACTAATTTGGTATGTGATGCTTCAGAGAAGGTGAACTTGATTCAAGAGCGGCATCGTACAGCACAGTCCAGGCAAAAGATTTATGCTGACATGAAGGCTCGTGATGTTTTATTTATGGTGGGTGAGAAGGTTCTACTCAGATTTTCGCCTATGAAGGGTGTGATGAGGTTCGGGAAGAAGGACAATTTGAGCTCTAGGTGTAGTGGTCCTTTTGAGATGCTCGAGAGAGTTGGAGAGGTGGCCTACATAATTGCCTTGCCACCTATTCTATCGTGAGTTCACCCAATGTTTCATGTTTCTATGCTACGGAAGTATAATTGGGATCCATCACATGTTTTGGACTTCAGCACGGTGCCGTTAGATGGGGATTTGACTTATTATGTGGAGCCGGTGGCCATTTTGCATCGGCAGGTTCGAAAGTTGTGGTCGAAGAATATAGCATTACTGAAGGTACATTGGAGAGTTCAGCTGGTCAACGAGACTACTTGGGAGACCGAGCAGGAGATGCAGAGCAGATATCGTCACCTTTTTGAGACTCCAGGTTTGACTCTAGACCCGTTAGAGGACGAAGGTTTGTTTGAGAGGGGGGGAATGTAAAGACCCGACTAGGTGTTTTGTGTTATTCAGCCCCATTTTCCCTTTTGAAGTTCCCTTACTTGTATTTATGGTTATGTGGCTTGCTGGGATGGTTGTTTGGGTTTTAGGGAGGTGTTGGATGGATTTGGAATACATAGTTCCTAGTTTGGAAGCTTAGGTTGGAAAAGTTGACTAAGGTTTGACTTCTGTAAAAACGACCCCAGAATGGGATTGATGGTTCCAATAGGTTCTTATGGTGATTTATGACCTAGTCATATGCTCAGAATTGAATTCGGAGGTTGCTAGGATGAATTGGCTCTTTTTGTAGAAAGTTTGCTATTTAAAGAATTAGAATTTTCTTAAGCTTGACATGGGTAACTTGGAGGCTATCGGGTTTGGATTTTGGTTATGGGACATGGAATATATTCGCTTTGTCATTTGGAACTTGTGTGCAAAGTTTGGTGTCATACCGAGTTGCTTTGGTAGGAATCACACGCTTGGTTGTGATTTTAGAAGTTCTTAAGTTTCATTGTGAATTCGATGCGTTTTGGTGTTCTTCGTGGTCCCGGACATTATTTTGGTGGTTTTAGCTTGCTAGCGAGTTTGTATGTTGTGTTTAAACTTGTGTGAATGTGTGGGGTAGAGCTTTCGGACGTGTTTCAGACCATGTTGGATTTGACGTTCAGTGTTGCTAGTTTTGCTGGTGTTGCAAGTCTTAAAAATGCGAGAATCAGTTAGTATTTGCGAGGTACCAGTAGCAATTCGAAGGTGGGTAGGGGTGGAAGGCTTCAAATTTGCAAAGCTAGCCTTGCAATTGAGAAGGTGACTTGGGGCCAGGGCTGGTCGCATTTGCGACATTCATGACGCATTTGCAACTTTGTGTTTTGCAGGGGGATTCGCATTTGCGATGCTATAGGTCGCAATTGCGATGTCTGTGATGTTTGGCAGGCTTCACATTTTGTGAGCAAGTGGTCGCAATTGCGGGTGGTCGCAATTGCATACCCCAAATCTCAAATGTGACTTATGCAGCTGAACATAGAGTTAGGATTTTTGGACTTTATCTCATTTTATCATATTTTGAGCTCTAGACTTGGTGTGACACAATATTTCGAGTGGATTTTCACACAGAGCTATTGGGTAAGTGATTGTCAGCCAATTTCGATACCATAACTTTATTTCTTATGGATTTTAACATCAAAATCATTAGATTTGAAGGTAATTTTTTACTATGTTCTTAAAAAATTATAATTTGAGATTTCGGAGTCGATTTGGAGTCGATTTTAAAAATCAATCACATATTTGGTCTCGTCGGGTTATAGGTAGTCGAGATCTACCCCTCGACCAAGATTTTAATCGGGCGAGCCCGGGGTTGACTTTTGTTGACTTTTTGGGAATTGGGCATAGATTTTAACTTAATTAATTGAAGTTGATTTCTTTTGCATTGTTTGACATTATTGAGCCATTTTTGGCTAGATTTGAGCCCGAGGAGGTGAATTGTAAATGAAAAGCATTTTAGAGTATTGCATTGTCTTAACTAAGGTAGGTATCTTGCCTAACCTTGTGTGATGGAATTACCCCCTTAAGAATTGGTCTAATATGCATATTTGTGTTATGTGAAACAAAGTGTACACGAGGTTATGAGTGTGTACACTGGCGTATGTGTGATTTTTGACCGTATTAGACCTTAGGCTATTAACATGCTTTTAATAGGGGTTGTTTTCCATATGAAACATGATTCTTTATTGTTGAATGCCCCCCATACGCTTATGTCATTATCATGTCCTTGTGCACGTTGTAGTTGAACTATGAGTATATATTTTGATGTGACTTTGAACATTGTTGTTTTCTGATATTGTGCCATATGTGGATATGTTGTGCGAGTTGATTGCTATTGTGTGGAGTATAAGGGTAGCGAGATGCGCATCCCGCAACATAAAGGAGGCATTTCATTGTAATGTGCATGCAACGAGATAAGGGTAGCTACATGTGCATGCAGCGGCATAAGGGAGGCATTCCATTGATTATGTACATGCGGTGACATAAGTGTGGATTTGTTGATGATGTAATGTGATATTTCGGGGCGTTTTTTTGATCTATTCATGTGTTGGAACAGGGTTGATATTTAAAGGTTTTCGTCTTGTGTTTTATCAATTTTAGTTGATTTTGACAACTATCATATTTCCCACTCCTACTTGCTGATAAAAACGGGTTATTCTACATTGTGCTATTGCTACACGTTCTACGAGGTTATTGATTATTGTCTTTGTTATGCATTCTATTTGTCAGTTTTCTTTTGATATCTTGCACTATTATTTGACTATTGAATATCATCACTTAAATCTCATCACTACTCCACCGAAGTTAGTCTTGATACTTACTGGGAACCGATTGTGGTGTACTGATACTACGCTTCTGCACATTCTTTGTGCAGATCCAAGTACTTCAGATCGAGTTGATCATTCGAAGGCGTGCTAGAGCTTGTTGGACACTTCAAGTTATCCATGTTGTTCCATCTGCAGGCCTCAAAGTAACCCTATTTTCTACTGTTTATGTATTTCAAATAGTATTGTGCTCTTGAGACTTGTTATGTATTCCATGTAGAGGTTATGATTTTGGCAAGTTTGATTGTTGTATTTTCGTTTTGGGCTGTATTATTGCATTTCGCAGTGTATTAAGTATGAAGTTGTTATATTTTGGTTGATATCATTATATGATAGGCTTGCCTAGTCATATAAATTTGGTCTCATCATGACCCCTATGGTGGGATTTGGGTCGTGACATCATCTTTACTTCGATAATTAAGACACAATTTCTTTCATGTAAAATTACTTACTCAAAATTTTACTTTAAAATGTTAATATTATGTTGCATAAATTGGCACTACATCACTCAACATATATGTACAAGGCACATACCGGAAAACATATTATATATGTAGTAATGGAAGAATTAGTGTATTTGAATAACGATGACTGTTTACAAAACGCCCGTCCTTTTTCCCCTCTTTTTGGTTGAGAGAGTGGAGGGGCGCCAGAGAAATCGCCACAAGGCTGTTATTACCAAACAAAAGAAAAAGGGGGAACTTTCTCTAGTCATATTGGAAAGAAAAAGAGATCGTTTACTTTATTGCTACAATTGGAAAATGCAATTTTTTTACCTTATTGCCACAATTGGAAAATGAAATTGGTACAACAGGAAACTCGAGATATCTCAAGCAACGGTCACAATCACAAACCGATTTTGATGGCGCCTAACTCACTTGCTAGGTAAGACAACATAATAACAACGGAACTTAATAACATAAATAGCAAGAAATAGTACAAGTCTAATGCCATTAACATGGTTAACTACGTTAAAATACAATAACTCCCAAGACTAATAATAACACGTCGTGAGCTTTAATCAAGGTACAAGTTTGGAATACAGAATAACGATACTGTTTGAATGAAAATAACAGTACGAAAGGCAAAGAGACGACAAGACTGCAGTCAGGATGCAGCTGTACCTCGACTCTCCAAAAATCTCACAGCTAACCACAACTTGGTTCACCTAGATCTGCACAATTAAGTGTAGAGTTGATATGAGTATAATCGATGCCATGAACTATGCAAGTATCATAACTAACCTCCGTAAGACAATACAAGCAAGAATTATAAATGATACTCGTTAATCCCCGATACAGCTCATAAATCCAACAAGTACAGAACAATAATATGATCAATTCATGAATCACATAATGAACCACCTTGGTGCACACATTTACTTAACGTACTCTACTAAGTAAAAATCCAGCATATAAAGAAGATATGGAAATAAAGCAGATAGCAGTTAAGGAAGTTGCAAGTAAATATGAAATGCAACAACCAAATTAAACACTAGCCAGCCTTTTTTTATAACTTCCATAACAGTACCAAACCACTAATCATTTTTCTGCAATATCCGCGTTTATACCATTAAGAAGGAATATGAGAGAGTGACCCTAGGGGAATGGATCCATATCCACATGCTTCGCGGACAACTCGGGCGCCGCACGGACAACTCACGTGCTAATAATATTCACCGCACACACAACTCACGTGCTAATAATATCAACCGCACGGACAACCCATGTTCCAATAATCACAATCCGTGCTGCGTAGTCACAGGCTCAATATCACAATTCGCCTGACGTGGTCGTAGGCTACTAGTCCGATCATATCACACAGAAAGAAAATACATATAAAGACATGTACATGATTAATGAATATCATGTTTCATACTCCTAGAATGGTATAAATGACATGCTAAAGTGTATGCATATGCAAAGTGTGCTATCATAGCTTAATCCGACAAATACATCGCGAAAGTAGAAAATATCAGGTTCAGTAAGGATAGTAACCTCAATGTGACCTCAAATATGGTACAAATAGCTTACAAAAGGGGTACAAATAGGAAGAACATCACAAAATAAAGATTAGCAATCAAATCAAGGCATATTATAGCCCAAGCACTACCCCGAGATGAATAATACCTGGTGCACGCACATGGGCTCAATCCCCAAACGTGCGCGAACCATAGCACGTAGCTATCACACATAACTCAAGTAACTAGTGGCTCAACCAAGTTTAGGTAAGATACTCACCTCAAGCAAGATAAATCAATACTCTAGGAAGGCCTTCCTGCGTGCGTCTCCGTACGGCAAAAATCTAGTCAAAATAACTTTATTGTTGGAATTTATTAAGAGATGCATAGTCATGCATGGTCTTAATATAAATGGAGTGAAAGGGAAATGGAAGAAATAATTTTGGAGGGAAATAAAAATTTCAAATTCATTAAAGTTTGAAAAAATTCAATGTCCCACATTGGATGGGGAAACTTCTTTTAGTGTGTTTATATAGTGAAACACATTATATGATTCTCAAAAGGTTGAGAAAAAGGAAGACCCCTCGCGCTCTCCTCCTCGTCGCTCGCTCGGCTCGGCTTCCCCTTCCCCTTCGGCTTCCTCTTCGGCTTCGGCTTCGGATTTGGATTTGAATTTGGATTTGGATTTGGATTTGGTCAAATGATCGATCGATAAGATTAATTTTTTGACCAAAGTTTAATTAATTTTTAATTGTAAAGTTTAATTAATTTTTTAATTAATTAATGAATCCGAATTAAATATGTATTTCCGTTTTTTTCCAAACAGTTCCCAATGGTCACCTTCCGAACAGTCATCTTCCTTCCTAAACAATATGACTGTTGGAAAGCTCCATTCCCAACAGTCATCTTCCTAAACAGTGTGACTATTGGAGTTCTCTATTTTTGAACAGATTTTGCACCTGTTCAAGCACACTAACAGGGGTCTATAAATACCATCTTCTGTGACTCATTTCGTGACAGATTTTACACAGATTATTCATAGATTATCAGACAGAAAAAATCCTCTTTCTCTTTATTATATTCCAATTTTCCCGCTACTGTTTACCACCATAAAAACAGTGAGTATTTTTTTTTTTCATACTGTGATTTGCAAACGTTACTTTGAGTTCGTTGGAGTTCTGTGATTTGTTTTGCCGCTATCACAGACACGATTTTCGTTCTATCCTGGGAGGAAGTAACCCATAATCTTTGGCAACTGTGGGAGGGTTATAATTCCTTAAGGAAACACAAGTAATTTGTGGGTTCGGAAAGTTTTCTACTTCATCTATTTTTCTTGTTTCAGAAACTATACAGAAGAACACTGTAATTTATTAATAACAAACTTAAGGAATTATAACCTGTATGTTACAGTGATCTGGTTTTATTTGGTTTAAAAATATAAAATCTTTATCAAATAAAACCTTATAGTAGTGAACGGTTCGAAATTTTAAAAACTTCACCAGTTTGCTAATTTTAGTTTCTGTATTAAATTGTGTGTAGTAGTCGGTATAAAGATTAAAAACTTTACCAGATTGCTAATAATTTTTTATGTTATTTTTACAGAAATGGCAAACGGAACAAGCGATGCTATTTCTGCTAATGTTGGGACGGATCAAGTTGGATCTGCCCACGCTGCTGGATTAAATGTTGCTCCTGCTCCAACAATTACAAAGGCTGAAAAACCCGGCAAATTCACCGGGGTGGACTTCAAGCGTTGGCAGCAGAAGATGTTCTTCTATCTAACAACCCTCGGTCTACAAAGGTTCATCAATGAAGACGAACCAGTTCCGGCTGAAGGCACTCTTGACAATGAGAAGTTTTTGGTAACAGAGGCTTGGAAGCATTCTGATTTTTTTGTGTAGAAACTGTATTCTAAATGGCTTAGAAGATAGTCTCTATAGTGTCTTTAGTGTTTGTAAGACTTCGAAAGAACTATGGTATGCTCTTGAGAAGAAATATAAATCTGAAGATGCTGAGTTCAAGAAGTTTGTTGTTGCCAAGTTTCTTGATTTTAAAATGGTGGACAATAAGTCTGTAATTTCTCAAGTGCAGGAACTGCAAGTGTTGGTTCGCGACATGCTTACAGAAGGCTTGGTGATTAATGAAGCTTTCCAAGTGGCGGCATTTATCGAGAAATTGCCACCATTATGGAAAGACTTCAAAAATCAACTTAAGCACAAGCGCAAAGAAATGATACTCGAAGATCTCGTGGTGCGCATAAGGATAGAGGAGGATAACAAAGTGGCGGAAAGAAAGTCACGTGCAAATTCTTCCATGGTTGGAGCTAACATTGTTGAAGAGGCACCAAGTAATAGCAAGAAGAGGAAGAAACCGTCTGGGCCAAAGTAGAATCCGCCTAAGAAGAAATTCAAAGGCAACTGCCACAACTGTGGGAAATACGGGCATAGAATTGCTGATTGTTATGCCCAGAAGAAGGACAAGAAGGGCAAGAAATCCCAACAAGCAAACATTGTTGAAAAGAGCAATGATGTTGATAACCTGTGTGCTATGCTCTCTGAATGTCACTTGGTAGGTAACTCCAAGGAATGGTGGATTGATTCAGGAGCAACACGACATGTTTGTGCTGACAAAGGATTGTTCTCTTCATATGATTCGGCAGGTCCAGATGAAACCATCTTCATGGGCAATTCCGCGACGGTTAGGATTGAAGGCTATGGGAAAGTTTGCTTGAAGATGACGTCTGGCAAAGTTGTAACTTTGAATAATGTATTACATGTTCCGGATATTAGAAAGAATTTAGTTAGTGTTGCAC